>NW_010587864.1:0-11209 GCF_000705375.1 Tinamus guttatus | reverse complement strand
GCCGTTGCCCGGAGATGGGCGCCAAGGCGCGGCGCGAGCGCGCATGCGCGTGGCAGGGCAGCAGCCGGGACACGGGCGCGTACAAAATCCGTTTATTGGGTCATTGTGGTTATTGCACTTTTTTTTTTTTTTTTTCTCTTCCTATGCACTTAGTAAGTTTGTTACACATTGTTTTTTTCCTATAACATGGTAAATACATCAGTTCTTTACAATAACGCGCGGAGAAGCGGTACAAAAGGCAGCGCGCGGAGCTGCAGGGGCAGGTCCCACACGAAGCCCCCCGGGAAGAGCTTTGGCCGTCGCTCAACGGCCCCTCGGGGGTGCGCGCGGGGACACGGCTGTTTTCCCCTTTAAAAGGCCGGCAAGGCCAAGGGAAAATTACCCCGTGCAACCTCTTTTAGCTACAATTCACCGGAGCGGAGCCGGCTGCTCGCCCCGTCCTGGCACCGCAGCGGTGGCTGCAGGGGACAAGGGAACAGCCACCCCCCTCGCTGCCCTTTAGTGTAACCGACACAACTCGCTGCATTCAGTAAGGATTTGGTCCTGCAAGGCAGCCCTGGAGCGTGTCCTGCAGGTCTAGATACACCAGGGAGGGGACAGGGGGATGTAGGGAGCGGGCCGGAGGGCTCAGGCAGCCCCACAGCTCTCCTCCCTGTTCAGAGCATTTGCTCCCAGCCCCTCTCCCTCCATGTAGTGTTCACCAGGAAAGGGGGAAGCAGAGGAGCAAACCTAACTCTGCCTTCACCTCGCAGCTCTATCTTCTGCTTCCTCTGTGTCACCTAAAGACTAGCGGAGCACCAGCTATAGCCGCTGCAGCAGCAGCATGTAAACCTTACAGTAACCTCGGTAAACAATGTTTCTTTTCAAATTATTACAGGCCTGAACTCCACACGGGCACCTTCCCAAGAGATGGGTCTGCAGGAAGGGAAGAGGGAAAACGTGGATGTGTCAGTGTTCACAGCAGTCGGCCTCAGCGGGATTCAGCCTGTGCTGTTTAAGTGACCATTAGTGTGACACTACCGTAACAGCACACACGGGTGTGTGGCCATCCACAACAGCTAGTCCAGGACGTGGTTACACGTGGTAAGCTGTATAACGCTTAGATCTACGTACCTTTTTTAAAAAAATCCTATATTTTACAGTAACAAACCACCTCAGTAGAGTAAGGATACAAAGGCAGCCTCATTTCCACAAAGAATAGCTACTCAGTCCAACTGCACAAGCTTAACATAGTGGAGTTACTGCTTTACAGTTTTGTCATATAATTCCATATAAGTGTCTGTGGTTGCAGTTTGTGAAATTTAATAAAGTTATAATTTATTCACTTTATTTTCCTTGCTCTAATGAGGAAGAACCCCCACTCGTTATAAAGATAATAGGGTGTATGAAACCTCTCAAAACAAGTCTAAAATCCCCCAAAACTAGTCTAAGACTTTAAACCAAATAGAAAAAGAAATGCAGAGAAGCAGCTTATTAAGCTGGGGAAAACCTGGAGGTCCAGGATGCTGCACGTGCAAAAAGAGAAACTAAACAAGACATCAAGGTAGCTATACACAACATTAAAAAGGCACCAGGTAAGTGTCTGGCAATAGCTACATAGGAAAAGCTATACAAGACATTTTTGGAATTGCATATACAGACATTTACGTTTTATTCATACATGTATTATTTATACAAACTATTAAATTGCAAGAGACTGACCTCGACTCTCCCACTTTTAAATAAGGTTACTAGCCACGACACAGAGGAAGCGGAGTTAATACTGTTAGTGTCATTGGTGGCATGCACGTACACACCGAGGCAGTGAAACGCCCGACGATTCCCCTTGGGAAAAGGGGTCGTTCTGTGCATGTGGTTCGCACTTGCTGCACTTCCAGCTGCACTAGTTGCAGAGGCTCCTATCCGGATAGGACTATACTCTTAACGCCATCAGAGGCCACAAAAATGCCCACGTGTGCAGGTAAATAAAAAAGTTTTTTTTTTTTTTGTTTTTGTTCTTTTTTTAAAAGCATTAATTCAATTTATTGCACGAAGAAAGATTTAAGCTAAGCTAACACTGCAGGGTCATTTATCCCTTTCCTTTGTTCGAGCTGTTCAACGAGCAGACTGTGGGCTGGCATTTTGCTGGGTATCAACCAGCAAGTCCCAGCGAGGAGGTGCAGCAGGTCCACACGCCTGCACCATCCTGGACACAGGACAGGAGCTTTCCTGCCCACCCCACAGCTGGCAGCAACAGCAAACCCAGGGAGGAAGCTGCCAGCTCCGTATTTCCTCATCTATTAAGGTGTCTTTTTCTATTCCAACCTCCACCCCATTGGCACGTTACATTGAGATCCGCCTTGCCCCAGAAATGCCAAAGACAGAGGACAAGGTACTTCCAGAAGCCCTTTTAGGGCATGAGGACCATCCCAAGCGATGCCTTCCTTGCAAAGGATTTGCCTCCCTCCCACCCCCATCTTTACTCTTTTCAATGCAGCCAAAAGAGAGATCCCCAAGTGAAGCAATCAGATGAGCAGACACAGCCACAACACACGGCTACTGAAGAATGAAGGACCTGTTTTCCCTAGATTACGCTCTCACCAAGCATGTGACTTTAAAAAAATCTGAAGAAACCTTATTCTTTTTTAAAAATGTCTGCCAATAGTTAGCACAATTTAAAACTGTCATTGCCTTTACAACTAATTCAGAACCCCCATTTAAAATGAATCTGCTTTTTCCCCCATGGACAGTCATTAGTGGCAATGACTTTATGTTTCTGTATTCCAATAGGTAACCTCTGAGCAGTTTTACCATTTTCCCAGAATACTGTAGTTAAGGTCAGGTTTGTTCAGACTTCTAGTAGCCATTACAAAGCAGAAATACCACAAAAGAGCTTTTTTAAAGCAATAAGAGGTGAAGGGAACATAAGAGCTTATAACTTGGGGTATTTTCACTGTAATGGAACACTGAATAATCCCCCCTTAGGTAAAACACGGAAGCTTTACTCCTGTGCATGTAAACATTATGAGTGTTGCAAGAAGCTAATAAAAATAGACATTCCCATCCTCTAACCCCTTCTAGCCTGAAGCCTCTGCCTTCTCTTTCCTTTCCCACTGCACTGGAATTGGTGCCAATGGATAAGTGATTGGAATAGCTATGTATAGACCCAAGGCCACCCAGGACTGTCAGTTAATGGGAAGAGCTTTTGTTTCAACCACTGTCTGGATCAACTCCTAGCAACTCGGGTGCTACCTGAAACACAAGATGCTTTTGTCTCACTGGAGTTTTATGCGGGATTGGCAAAAAAAAATCCCTTTCAGTCCAAGGGCATGGAGTTTCTATCTTATTTGCTCACCTCTAATCGAAGCTGCAGCAGGGAAACTAGCATCAATGGGGTATTCCAGGGAGATTTCTCTGTCCGCTATTCAAGATGCAACGTCCCCAGGGTCTCACCTCTGAGCAATCTTTGGGCTGCTATTACCTGTCCCACTCACGTTAGCCACCAAGAGCTACATCTGAAGAAGCCATCTGCAGAGTTAGGGGTTCCGAATTCTCTCCGTTAAAAATTCTTCTGTGCTTCCTTTTCAAGTAGAGTCATCCAAGCCTTTATTTGGGTGCTCGGAGCTGGCCTTGCAGAGCCTGTCCATGATCCCCTGCAGCATAGGCTGAACAATTCCCAGGAGCGGGCGCTGGGAGGAGTCCCCATCCCAACAAGCTTCCATCAGCTGCCAGCATTCCTCATCAAACACTGGAAGACGCTCTGGGCGAACTCCTGGAAAACAGCGAGGGAGCTGGTTAACATCCACACACCTCAACCGGGACAAACTTAGTCTTATGCTTGTCACTTTGGTGCAGAGTTGACCAGGGACTGTCTGGGGTCTTGTGCCATCAATAAAGGCTTATTTACAGCAACTGTGAGCCATTTCTGGATACTCTTAGTCATCAGTAGATCACGCAGCCTTCCAGAGGATAACTAGCACATTTAGTTTCATAGTGCCTCCTCTTTGCAACTACCTGGGACAAAAAATAAGGACATCCTCCCTTATTGAAAAGGCAAACACCCTGAAAACTCTATTCCCCTCCCCACCCATCAGCATGGTGCATGTTTGGGAGCAAGTTCACCATGAGAACAAGCAATGAGCAGAGGCTGTCTGGCCAAATACAAGACTCATTTATTTGGGTTAATCTTTTTCACATGAGAAAGGGGAGAGATTATATGGACAGGAAACTTGGGACAAAGTAGTAAAGCATTCTGATGCCATGATGCAGCATGGAGGATTAAGGTATCACAAAACACAGAAGCACACTAAAACTCCTTAAGCATAATAGCTTTATTTTTTCAGAAAAAAAAAAAAAAAAAAAAAAAAAAGAGAAACTGCCACTTTTCTACTCAACATCCAGCCCATCCATGACAGCTTCCCCAGCACACTGCATATTGAGCACTTGAACATAAAGATCCCTATGGCCTCCAGAAATTGCAAGGGATTAAGCATTCTTTGGAGGATCATGCCATAGCTGGCTGGTTCTACAGTGTGTTTTACATCACAACCATCTGGAGTTATACAACGCTCAAGTGTTGCATAGCACAGATCCTACAACACGCAGGAAGGAGGTGCTTAACTGGAAGCTATTTTTTCATCTCTGCCTATTTTTGTTAGGTTTTCAAAGCATGTCCAAGTTCCACCAGATCAACTCTTTAGACAGTTTAAAAAAATACAATTTTTAACCTTTCAGTTAAAAGACGATAAAAATTGATTCCTTATCTGCTCTCAAATTTTATCAGGTGATACCATGTGCTTGAGTAAAGGTCACTGTACCTCTTCTAACATTGTTCCAAAGGTGGTCCTTGCTTGCACATCTCTCAAACGCTTCTGGTAACTTCACATGGCCCGAACAAATGTACCAAAACAGAATCCCAAATGCATAAACATCCACTGAGTTATCATACTTTCCTGTGGCAAATAAATACGTGATTAGATGACAAACATTTTCTACATCACCAGAAGCTGAGCACTCTGAGACTAACTTGAGCATGCAGAATACTCAAACTAAACCCTCTTAATGTTGCATCAGTGGTTCCCAAACTGAGATTCATGGCCCATTGCTGGTTGAGAAGGCTAGACACATTTCAGAAAAGTTCAGCAATTAGTGGTTTATTACAAGAGTACCTGTAAAGAGCTCGGGAGCCATGTGAATGGGGGTGCCCACAATGCTGCCAGACATCATCGCTTCTGGTTTACAGAACCCCAGGTCAGTGATTTTGCCTCGATTCTTTTTGTCAAGCTGCAGAATCAGTCATATACAAACAGCTGATAAAAATCATACCTTTCAGTTTCAATATTGCTTTTTAATATCGTTTGAAGGGTTCAGTACTTGTTCTTTAAAAAAAGCCTCTCTGGTGACTTGGCTGCTAATAGGACACTTCACCAGTGAGGCTCAGTAACTAGACAGGTCTTCACTTGTCCTCTACACGGAGGGTGTGGTTAGTTTAATAGAACTAGGAACTGGAAATCCTACTTCTAGCTCAGGTGCCTTCAGGAAGCCACTCGACTGCTCCCTTCCCCCTAGGCTTTCTATCTGAATTTGAGCTAGCAAAGCCTCACTGCAAAGTTATTTTTTTTGTAAACACCACTGAATGCTAAGAACTACCACTAACCTATCACAAGAGAAACTTTCCATACGAGGAAGGCTACGACTTCACTTCTACCATGTTTCTCCTTCTCACTAAAAAGGCCTGATTAGTCCTCAGAATTAGCCAGACACAGAAGTTTTCCTTACCAAGACATTTTTAAGTTTGATATCCCGGTGCACAAGTCCCTGACTGTGAAGATAACGGATTCCTTCAACCACATCCAAGGCGATCTGTAATCGTGTTTCTAATTCTAGCCCAGCCTGAAGAATAAACAAACAGATTTAAGCCTGTAAGTGGAAGTTACATTTATCTAAGGGATTTCCTTACCCTTCTTTGCCAAACTATGCTGAAAAGGCAGCAATAACTCCTGCAAAGCCATCCTTCCAGAAAGTTACTGAACAGGAGACAGGGCAGGAGCTGCTCTTACTACTTTAACGCAGTTTTACTAGATCAGGAATTAGTAGGCTTCATTTTACACCTGGACACAGAGCTATAGGCTTTTTTTTGACAGATTCTCAGTACCTTTAGTCCTGTATAGAGGTCTCTGTGCAGCCGTTCCATTATCAAGAGGACAGCAATGCTGGAACCTCCTCCATAGCCATAATCTATTACAGAACCATGGAGATGTACCAACCGCTCGTGCGTCTGTAGAGACCTAGAGGAAGTTCAGCACAGAAAAACAGTCATTTTTATATCCTTTCCTCCCCTCCTGGACACGCCTAATCTCATAAAGAAAAAAAACTGTCCAATAACTGCCACCTTAGAACAGTAACACACACACCCCTGTGTTAGTCCTACATATAACAGCATTCTGCTTGCAGCAGTGAGGTTAAGCAAATCCATGTGGAGGTCAGAAAAGCACTTACAACACCCACCTCATATAGTGAAACTCAAGTGCAAGGTCGTTCCAGTGTTTCTCATCTGGAGGAACAACAGATTTCAGTGCACATGGGAAATGCCCTCCCCAGCTGTCACACAGATAGACCACGCCGTACTGTCCTCGGCCCAGCTCGCGGCCCAGCTTGGGCTTGCCTGGAAGGCACAACATCCATTTAGTCAGCAACTTAAACACCCTCCTACTGCATCGGGCTGGCAGCCTGCTCCTTTTCCTGGGCCAGAAGCTGTACAATCCACAGGACTCAGTACACAGAGACCCACTGAGAGAGCTTACTGCAAAGCAAGCCCCTTCCTCCCCCTTCACCCTGGCTTCTTGCAAAGGAGGAGGGAAGATGTCCCAGAGAACATGGAGCACGATGCTCACCGTACAAGAGCACGTCTTGGAGGGACCTGCTCTCCAGAGAGAGACGCGCCAGCCGAGGCGCGTGGTCCTTCCGCACCTTCAGCCACAGGTCTTCTGTTTTCTCCAGCCTGCCAGAATGGCCATCTTCTAACTGCAAAAATATCAAATATAATGGTCATCCTCCTTGGTCTAAAACCACAGCGCTGTCATTGTACAACTGAGATCCTGCTTAACCAGCCCTTACTGCAAAATGAAATTTTTTTTATTAGGGTGCTCACATCAGCTCTTCCATCTCTACCTGCGGTGAGCATGGACTGCTCTGTTACCTACCCCTGCTATTAAAAATAACACTTCCCAATAGTGATAACATACAAAATACAACTTCTTTCTTTACAGCACTTGCCTGTCTTAGAGAAGCAGCAAAAGCCTCATGGGAACTGTTTAGCCTGGTCCGGAATTGGCTGCAAATGCTCTTGGCCAACTTGGATGCACTGAGGCTCTCAATAGCATCCTGAGCAACTTTCCTCTTCCAGTCACTGGTGATGGCAGGTGGGCTGACCCACGTAATCCGCTGGATTATCTGGGAAACAGGGAACAGCATCAAGGCACTAGCACAAAAAAGCAGAGAGTCAATCACTTCACAGACTCTTTAGATACTTTGCTGTAATAATACATAAATTTATCTTCTTGCAGAACTGGGTTAAATGATTTTTAGAGTTGTACATACACACACAAAGTATTTAGAGATCCAATTCTTCGGAATATCCCCTCAGTTCATTCCTACCCAAACATCCTTTCATATTTATGACCAAGACTGTAAATCACACACAGCCACAGACTGGAAGACCTCACTGCTGCAGTGAGGAGCGAGGGCTGGTTCTGTCCTCAGTAAGGGGCTGTTACCTAACGATGCTGCAGGTGCATTGGCCACTAATGGAACAACCACCATCTGCATAAATTAATATTAAGGAACACCAGAGCTGCAAGAGCCAGCTCTTCAGGTGAAAAAAACAGCATGAACAGTAAACCAGAGACTCAGAAAAAATTCCTAAGTTGAGAGCTACGGTGGAACATCTTTTCAGACAGACATGCTGCCAGGTGCAGAGATCCTGCATCCAGGAGTCTTGGTGTGCACCACTTCCCTTACACTGCTTCCAAGATGCTCTTCCCCAGTCTCTTATAGGGGCCCCAGAAGCCCAGCTGCTGCTCACGCAGCCTGAACCCTCTCCCCAGGCTGCAGAAAGAATCTGGTTGATGCCACTCAGTCCGTGGTGCTGACTCCCCTATTCCCCACAGCTACCCACACAAAACCCTCGATACAATTTGGAAGGAACACCAAGAGGCTGATGGCATTAGAGGTCATTAACATCTCTTACAGCAGAAACTTCCATAAATCCAGAGCCAGAGTTGAGGGCAGCAGCGAATATTCACTACAGCCTTTGCTCCAAAAATCACTGTATAATAACCCCTACTAAAAACAAGTGATAAAAATGCCCAGACCTGTTTGATCTGTTCCCACAGCATCCTGGTTACTGTCGAGCCAGAGTGAAAAGTGACTTCAACATGATAGGCTGCATTGAGTATCTGGGAAGAAAGGGGAAGAAGAGGGTGGAAACTCTGCAAACCAGTAGCTATAAAAGTTCCTAGACACATCTTGTCTCTGCTAATGGCCAAAGGACACCAAGCAAGATGCTGATTTGCCTGATTCAGTTTATTTTATTCTATTCATAGGTATTTCTAGGCTGCAATTTGATTCCTTAAGGAAATTTAGGAAGGACAGCAGCAGGTTTTCGAATGACAAACTAGGAATAATATCTCCAAATATTGGCATGGCCCTTAAGGGCATCGGATACACAAGGACTCCAGAGCTGTTGCATTCCTCTGGTTTCACTGGACACCTCAGGTTCCTCCCACCCTCGTTGCATCAGGAGGGCAACAATTAAGCATCAGTCCAGGGAGCCGCTCGAGCCACCCTACCTGTTTGAGATAATTGCTTGTGATGTGCACGGAGGCATCCTTGGCCTTCTCCAAGCTCCTTGCGGTGTGCACGGAAACGTCCCAAGACTCCTCCAGGCTCTTCAGACACCTCTCCAGCGTCCCTACAAAGCTCTCTCGCAGATAGTCCACTGAGCTAATTAACTTGTTGGCAACTGCTTGATTTAATCGAGAAATAATCAGTTCCTGGATTTGCTTAATACAGCACTTTATGTCCTTGGAGCTAACAGGTTCCCCGTTCTCAGGAATTATGATGTCTGCACAGAGGAAAAGAAAGAAGCATTTTTTGTACTTTCTAAGCATATCAGAGTTGCATTATCAGCTACTGAGAGCTGCTTTAAATGGTTTGCAGAGCAGGGACAGCACAGCCTCAGTGAGGACAACTTCTGCCCCCAAGGACAAGAGTCAACAAGATGCTGCATTTTGTGATATTTGTTGCTGTTTTAGGTATGTGCATGAACACACATATACATATCTCAAGTATGTGTACATATACGTTGTACTTAACACAAGCTTCTCATAAAGGTTACATTTCAAGTGGCCACTATACAGGAAACAACCCAAGGAACAGGAAAGACCTTTTCCATGGCCACCTGCAGAAGCAAAAATACACAGGAGAAGACTAATGCATCATTTCTCCTCTTTGTCCCAGGAAATAACATCCCATTTTGAACCTGGGAAGAAATAAGCCAGGCCAAACCTAATTTTTTTCTCTAGAGTTTTAGCCTCTTTGATATCTCAGAAGAGTGCTCTACTTGCAACAAAATAATTTCCTCTGAACCTATAGCTTAAATTGCAACTTTATTGTAAGGAGAAGAACTTTCCCATGTCAGCCTAGTGAGCTGCATTTCAGTTTCAGGACTCTTGAAGAGAAATGATTTAAACCTCTATCAAGCAAGCAGAACTGCAGAGCATCAACCTACAAATAATCACTTTGATGCTTATGATAGACCCGGTATTCACACAGGCAGGGTGCAGATACCATCTCACCCTCTCTATTCTTCTACCTGCTGCTGTTCCTGGAAGTTCTGGCACTAGAAGGGTGCAGTGAAAATTCCTACTTCCCCCTCTAAAAACCACCCCCAGATGCAAAGCACGGGCTCTGAGGAACACAGTATTAGCATAAATTCCTGTTTATGGAAAGTCTTACCTACCCAAAAGAATTACATTTTTAGAAGGTTCTATACTCAAGACCCTTAAACATCCCTCAGACATGAGGAAACTGAGCAGAAAATGCAAATAAATCTCCCTCCACCCCCCCGCCTTAGGAGGGATTTAATCCCAAATCTTAACACACTTGCTGAGGAAAAGGCTGAGACTTTTCTTACCTTGCAGAATAGGGAATTAAAACAGAAGAAATCATGCTACCTGGGACCATGCAGAAAGCTGGAAGTGGGGTGTGGAGGATGCTGCTTATAAGAAACCATATTTAGGCCATATTAAGGAGATAATACACAAAGCATTTGTAGTAGTTCCGAATTTGCTTCCAGCGTCACCCATCTAGACTGACATTCAACTGTTCTTTAACAGGTGGCAAATATCACTCGTTCCCCCTCCTTAAAAGCCCCTAACCTCCTCCTCCTCATTTCCCTTGCGGTAATTACCTTTGAATTCCATAGTAGCAGCATCTTCCAAGAGCTCCTCTTTCATATTATTCAGAGTCTCTACGATCATGTCCTTCATCTCCTCTTGCTTGCGGTTGGCGATGTTCATGAGGGACTCGTAGAGCTCGTTCTCCTTCCTGCGGGTGTACTCCAGCCGCTTGGGGGTGATCTGCAGGTCCCGCTGCATGTCGAACGCCTGGTTGATGAAGATGTTGAGGCAGCGGCAGTGCACCTCGTTCAGCCTGGTGGCCGCCTCCACCAGGTGCTTCTGCAGGACCTGCCTGGAGAAGGTGCTCAGCAGACGGAGCTTCTCGGGCTGCTCCACCAACATGCTCTGGGCGCCGGCGTCCGGCCCCGGCGCGCCGCAGCTGCAGTGCTGGCTGCTCAGGTACTCCAAGTCCAGCAGCTGGCAGTGAAGAGAGGACTTTTCAGCATCAGTTTTTTTGTGGGAGATCAGCTCGGCCCCCGACTCTGGCACTTTGAAGAAGAAAACGGGCAGGGAAAATTTCTCTTTGATTTCGCGCAGTTCGTTCTCGTCCGACGGGGAAAGTTCCGCCTCGCTGACGGCGAAGACGAGCACGGGCAGGACGTGGTTCACGTACTCTCCCAGGGTGGCTTCGGCAGGCTGGAACCCACGGCACGGTGCTACCACCACATCCACTTCCTAGCAAGCAAGGAGGCAAGAGAGAGTCTCATCCAGGTCCTTTTAAGTACCGGCACATGCAAAACTGCACTGTAATTCATAGAATCATAGAATGC
>NW_010587863.1:20654-32374 GCF_000705375.1 Tinamus guttatus | reverse complement strand
CGTGTAGGTACTGCTGTCCACTGCGGTCAATACTGCGATCAATACGGTCCAGTATTCTTCAACTTACTCATCAATCACTGGGATGAAGGGAGAGAGTGCACCCTCAGCCTTTGCTGGTGGTACCAAGCTGTGAGGAGTAGCCAATACAACAGAGGGCTCTGCTGCCTTTCAGAGGGGCCTGGACAGATGGGCAGAAGGGAACCTTGTGAAGTTCAACAAAGGCAAGTGTGGGTTCCTGCGCCTGGGCAGGAATAGCCCCTGTACCAGCACAGATTGGGGATTGACCTGCTGGAAAGCAGCTCTGCTGAGAAGGAGCTGGGAGTCCTGTTGGACAACAAGCAGATCATGAGCCTGCCATGTACCCTTGTGGCCAAGAAGGCCAGTGGTGTCCTGGGCTGTGTTAGGAGGAGTGTTGCCAGCAGACTGAGGGAAGTGAGCCTCTTCCTCTACCTACTTCTGGTGAGGCCACATCTGGAGTATCTTCAGTACAAGAGGGACATGGAGTTGCTGGAGTGAGTTCAGCAGAGAGCTGCTAAGATGGTTAACAGGACTAGAGTATCCCTCATATATGGAAATATGCCTTAAGGTCACCCCTAAATGTGACTTTGTCGCTTAGTTCTTAGATCTGCTTTTTGCCGTTACAACTTAATGATTAATTTAAAAAGCGCTAGGTAACTTAAATGCAGTAATTATGATTCCCAAATAGATTTTTTATAGATCAGGAAAAAAATCTGATAGTGTGTAAGCACGTAGTTCCTGCAATGACTTTGAATCATACATATTTGTATTTTGTATGTTCTGTAAAGATATCTGAGAGAATTTGATGGTTATCCCTCATACACATAGGTTAAAGAATGTTAGCAAGTTTGTAAAATCAAGCACTGAAAAACTAAAAAATCAGAACCACCTATGCAGACCTGTGTGGCAGCCTATTGGCTGCATACTTTTTGTGTATTCTTCACGTTATCCCAGTTATTCAGATAGTCTTGTCAAAAACAGAACAATTGTAATGTCAGTGTAAGTTGTCTGTTGCCTGTTAGAATTTTTACTGACTTAAAAATGCAAACATTGCAAAACACATCCTCCTTTCTTTCCTTGATTTTCTCCCCCTTTTCTTTCCCTTTTCTGAGCACTGTTGTAAAAAATTGAAAGGAAGTTAAATTAATGGAAAGCTATTTGCGGAACAAAGTACTGCATAAAATTAAATGGAACGAGTCATGAGCAAGTGCTGCCTTTTTCCCCTTTCATTTTATAGCAGCATGAAAACCAATGTTTTGATTTACTATGGATTGAAGTTCTGACAGGATAGGGTGACTGTGTCATAAGCAAATCTTGCCTCATTACTTATTATGCTTTATTACACCGGACAGTGTTGATTTCCAGATAGCAAACAGTACTTTCAAGAATGCTAGTGATCTCTAATACTGTATTTTGTACTGTTAGCCATCTCTCTCTGAATGTTGTTTTTTCACACAGGAAAATTGATTCCCTGTCCTCTACTACTGATACTGTAAGGAGTGATGTCAATGTCATTCCAGGACCAGAAAATCTAAATAAGGTAACTGTAGTGGCTTCATTGATTCTGTAGCACCCAAAGCAAATTTCTCTTTTGTTCTTATTTTCAAATCCAGTAAGTTATTAAAAAAAAAAAAACACCTCCATATAGCCTTGCAGAAAACTAGAGGTCAAGGATAACCCAGGAATTAACTTTGTTCTTCTAATCGTGGAGTAGGAACGAGATGGGGAATATCTGTCAAGCAGCCATCTCTCTATGAAGTAGAATGGCTACAAGGAATTTCAGATGAGTAACTATTCTCATCACACATCAGTTCCATTTTCTAATTCTGTTACATTTTATTCCTTGCTTTTAGGAAAATATAAAAAGTGATGAAACTAATACTCAAGAAGCAACAGGTATGGAAATACATTGTTTTCATTCTCTTTGTTGCTGACCCATGATTGTTCTGCTATATTAACTGCCAATTTGCCTGGCAAACTTCTTTTGAGCTTTTCAATAACCAGGAGAGTAGTTGGCATGTGGATGACACACCTCTCTGCCTTTTGCTTACCTCAAGTTATTTCCCAAAAGCCAGCCCAAAATGCAGGCTTTCCAAAGGCTCAAATACTGATTTTGCTAAGTAGATGTGATGCTGCAATTGGGACCACCAATTATACAGCATCTCCTTTCACATAAACATTTGAGCAGTTAATTAGTGAAATGGTAAACCAAGAGTGAGCTTAAGTCAAGTATGAATGAATGACTTCTCAGAAAAAAATCTTCAAAATCAAATGGAAATTTAAAAGGAAAAGTCTTCTCTCTATATATATGTATATGCATATATATATGTATCTATCTATGTATATAAAGTGTCATGCACTGTCCTGCATAGCTCTTCCATTCTCATTGGTGTGTCAGCTTTTGTAAAATCTGTTGCTATGCTATGAATAAGGTTTCTCCACCTCATGGGGGAATAGTGATGGATAGTTTAGATGTGATCATGGAGACTGTTCTCATTTCTTTTCAGTTTACATATCTGTAACACATTTTGAAAGTGATGTCATCCTGCAAAGGAAGTTTCTTTCCAAAGTTGCTTTTTCCTATCATGTAATTTTTGTATATTGGAAACCAGTGCAAAAAAGAAATGTGTTGAGATCATGTATTGCCATTTGTGTTCCAAAGCAGAAAAAGACACAACAGCCTATCAGAATGTGCAGCACTGGGAGAAGAACGTATTATTCTCCAAAGCTGTAATGGGATACTCACCAGTACTGGCTTCTGCTCATGAAAATGGCTATATCTACTTATGGAGTATTCAGGTAGCTATCTGAATGGCTTTGGGATGAGATTGGATAAAAGGAGAAGGTAATTCTGCCAGTTTTTGTAACATGCTTTCTGGTAAATAGCAGTAACTTGCAATAGCTTGCATTTTCTGGTTCATAGTTCTTCCATGAGCACAAATTACTTCTGCTTTTTCAACTGTGGTAGAGAGTAATGACAAATGAAAAATGAGGAAACACATGACAAGGAACAATTATGGAAAAACTGACTGTAGAGTTGTGTCTAGTGTCTGTGTAAACTCCAATAGTCAAATTTTCACCCATTTCATTTACTTTCTAAGGGGGTTGATAGGCAAGGTGTCGTATCCTGCTTTTAGGACAGGAGAAATATGTCTAGCTAGCAAACTTTCTCAGAAACTATTTGGACATAATGCACCCTGTCCCCTGTAATGATAATCAATGATGACCTGCATCTGCATCTGGGGAAGAGTAACTCCATGTACCAGTACATGCTGGGGACTGGTCAGCCGGAAAGCAGCTTGGCAGAAAATGATCCGTGGGTTCTGAAGTACAACAAGTTGTGACAGCACCACAAAGGACGACAGTATCCCAGACTGCATTAGGAAGACCAGCACGTCGGGGGAGGTGTTTCTCTACCTCCACATCCAGAGTGGTCCATTCAAGTCCAGCAAAGGGTTGAAGGGCCTCAGAGGTGATTAAGGTATTGAAACATCTGTCATATGAAGAGAGGCTAAGAAAGCTCGGAATGTGCAGCCTCAAGAAGAGACGGCTTGAGGAGACCTTATCACTGTGTGTAAATACCAATGGGAGTAAAGACGACTGAGCCAGACTTCTCTGTGGCATCCAGTAACAGGACAAGAGGCAATGGGCGCAAACTGAAATACAGGAAATTCAATTTGAATGTAAGAAAACTTTTTTTATTATAAGGGTGTAAGGGTGTGTGGAGTTTCCATTCTTGGGAATATTCAAAGCCAACTGGACATGATCCTGAACAACCTGCTCAGCCTGACTTTGCTTTGAGAAGCAGGATCATACTATGTGATCTCCAGACTTGCCTTCCAACTTCAATTATCCTGATGCTGTGATGAGTGCAGCATTGCGCAAGTCAGCTAGTCAAATGAGACTAACAGAGTTAAAATCAGAAAATAATATTATCATGACGCATGGGACCTGTAGGTTCATTCAGACTGTAAAGTCAGTCACTCAATAGGCTGCCAATGGCTTAGGTATTGTTATCACCTCAGGCTCAGCTCCAGAAAGCATCACTCTAAACAAGAAAGAAAAAAGTAATACAGAAAGAGAATGGAGTACCATGATATGGTCAGATAATATGGGCTACCACAGTAGACAGTGATCATCATACCTCAGCCACATCAGGCTTTAAAACGTATACCAGCAAAGGCAAGTCATAGGGAGAAACTTTCAGAAACATTTTATGCAGAAATAGAATACAATAATAAATCTTCACAAGTACAGTAAGTGTGAAATATGTTTGGTTTTGTTGTCTTCATTATTGGTACATCAAAGTCACCATCATCATCTCTTGGATGCCAGGCAAGAGTCTACTTATCGGCAAGATATTCTTCCTCACCTCCACCAAAGACTGAAGGAATAGAAAGGGAGAAGGTCCTTTTGAGTATATAACAAGGAGGTGAAGGAGGCGTTATGGGTCTGTTTGAAGGAAGAACAGACATTTCAGTAGCAAATGTGATACATAGTGATGATATTTCATAGCAAATGAGAAGTGACCAGGGACGTAGGGATGGGTGCAGATGAGCTGTGGATTGGCTCTAAAGTGAAACAGTCTGTGATATTGATGTAGAAAAGATGGCAATCTAACAGAGTACACCCCAGTTATCTTAGTCATTCAGTAGATTATAGAAAAAACTCTCCAGCAGCTTTCTGAATGGGTTGGATAAGGCTGCGTATATTTAACAACATTCAGCTACTACACTGTTTTTTTTTTTCCTGCAGATGTTATAAAGATGTTATGTGTGTTTATTTAATTACTGTATTTTAGGGAAACTTGCTGAAAGAAATTTTGCCCTTTTCGAAATATCCTTCAGTTTCTCTGACAGCACTGTGCACAGATATCTCTACTAACATTCTTCTGGCAGGCAGTAAAGGTGAGTGAATACGTCAGTCATTCTTGTCAAGACAGTTTATAGGACCACAAAAGATTATTTTGTAAATGTGCCAGAAATACAGAAGAGAAGGTACTAAGACTGCCATCCTTTCTCTATCAAAGCCATCATTAAAATAATCAAGAAGAATGTTTTCTGTATGCATGGATAGTAGGTTAAAGCTTAATGATAATAACATTTTCACATCCCTGAGAACAGGTTCCCATAACTAAAAACTGCTGCTATGGCTGTACCGAGAGACACATTTCAGTCACTGATGTGCATATACTGCACAGTAATGACCTCAAAAGTGCACAGCAATATCAGGAAGGAAAGCACTAGTGGTCTCTGCTCATTGTCCAGCTATTAATTTCACACTGAATTTGGCTTTCATCTGGCAGAAAATCCAAGAGTTTATCTGCACTAATAGTTTATATAGCACTAATGAAATCTGTTCATGCTTTGCTTTTTCCTGTCTTAAACAGAAGGTTATATTATGCGCTGGAGCATTGGCTCATTCTTCAAAGATCTACAGGACAGTAAAAATGTAAGGAAAAAATTTACATTTTCTTAACCTGACCAGTATTCTGTTCTGGTACGACAAATAGTGAAAAATGGATGCAGAGCTCTAGAGGGCCTTAAAATGTTTCCTGCCCATAAAGGTCATATCTTCTGCTTGGCATAATAACTTGGTCCTGTGAAAAAACAGAAAAATGTACTTAAAGTGCTGCTAGAATTATTCCATTGTGTTGAAAGAGGCTATTTAAAAAATCTATCCACATCCCCCAAACAGTGTTTCTGCCATATGCCACCTGCAACCTGTTTGCAGATGTATTATTTTATCTCTTTTAATAACCTACTCGGATAGTAAATGTGGTAGCACACACGACTGCCTGAAATGTGGTTGTGGTGTTTTTCCCCCTCAGCAAGTAAAGGAGGAGCTCTGCTGGAGGGCACACTCTACCAAAGTGGTTGATTTATTTCATGAAGAAGAGAAAAATGTGGTAGCGACTGCATCTATTGATGGTTCAGTCAGGTACAAAAATTGCTACTATTTCTTACTGTTGTGTCCAGTGAATTGAACTGTCTCCAAAGTTCCTGTTCTTACTGGACTTACGTATAACTCAGAACTTAAATAAGATATAACATTGGGTAAACTTTGTTTCCTGCACATGTAAGAACTGATTTTTTAAGGAAACATTCCTACTCTTCCCAGGAAGTTACACCTCTTATAAACTGTCATTTTCTTTCAGTGAGTTGATTTTGAATGCATGACTAACAAGCCCTTGGAAATAAGCTCCTGCTCTGCCTGATTCAGTTTTAGATTTCAAAACCTGTTAAGTTAGCACGTTTTCTAAATATTTTGTCTGGCAAAGTAAATAATTTCAGCCTAAAGTTGCTTTATAGACAACTGCGCAGTTCCTTCTTGGCTAGCAAGTAGATTTGAAGAGATATTTTAGGATGTTTTTGGCAATCAGTAACACTCAGGAATTTCTGATACAGAGCATCCTGCTGTGGTGGCAGCAACTTATTGCAGGACAGTTCAGGATGTTTGTGTCTCTACTCTTCTATTTATTAATTATAGAACTGACCTGTTTGCTTGTTTTCCGATTTTTACAACATCCTTTTGATTTTTTTCTACTCTCAAGTTACATTTTAACATTCAACTTCAGTTTCAATTGATAATGTTTTATGGCTCACATACTGTATTCTGGAGCAGTTCTATGGAACTTTATCAAATAGAGAGATTTCTTTTTTTTTTCACTTCTAAAAATTTTTCTCTTCTCTCCTTTGACACTGCTTCTACTCTGTATGTAGGCTCTGGCATGCCACGAATGGATACTATCTTGGTTACTTTGGACAGCCCAGGAAGTTTGAATTATCAGAGATCAGTGAGCTGATTTTGCCTTGTGATATTAATAAATTTCCAACAATAATTAAAGAGGAAAGCAAATACATGGAAAAGAAGAAGAAATCTGAATATCCTCTAATACTGGACAGGGAAAAGTAAGATTTCAAATATTTACATACGTGTGTGATTTGTGGAACATATCTGAAAATATTAGATTTCACAAAACACCTGTCAACCTGTTGGTCAGAAAAACATCAATATTTCCTATTAATTATGAAGTATAACCCTTTTGTAATGATTTTATGAACTTCGGAGAAATCTCTTAGTTGTTATGGATTGGGTAATGATCAGGATTTGACTATAGTAATAGTGATGGCTAGATAATTGCCCCAAATTTTAGCTTAATTAGACTGCGTTGTGTACATTGTTCAGGTTAGGAGCCTGTTTTCATTGTGTTTCCACAAGTTGATAATGGCACTTCCAAATTTTTAATGAAAAGCCTTCTAGTTAATAGTCTTAGTGACTCAGGTGACCTACTGAAAAATTTCAGCAGTGCTATGCAGAAAAAGGATCTAAATTTTTCACCATAGTTTCCACGTCTTTAGCTTGTCTGATGTGACGTATTTTTTCTGACTATAAATGAAACCGTGTTAAGCTGCACCAATAGACACTCTCCTCTAGATCTTTTTGTCTTGTGATCAACTTTGGAAGCTAGGTATATGAACAGAGGAAACTGTGTTATGAAGGTGGTATAGAGGAACTGTAGTCAGAACTGATAAAAATGTTAAGAGTCATTATTAGACATTGAGCAAGTTAGTACTCAGTTGTAATAACTAGTATTTCTTAAGTTAACATATCCAGCCTCCTACAGTTGACAAGCCAGTATCTGGATTGATGAGATGTTAGTGAAGCTCTTCATGACACCTATGAAACTCCTAATATAAATTATGTTTTGAGGAATATTTTATACTTTAAAATAATTTTATTTTAAAGCCAGATATGAATGTGTATGTGTTCACTTTTGGATATTGACGTTTTGATGGGATGATTTTTTTCTGTTGTCTTCTGTCTTTTTTACAGGTGGAAGTCACTGACCAGATCATCTTTGGTTTTAAATAAGCCTGAACATGAAGATATACTTCAGGACTTCAAGTTTTTCAGAGCTTTGGCTTCTCCGAAGGTTACTGATATATATGCATCAGTTCTATGCAACATACTAGGAAACAACCATAATAATCTTCTATGTCCTTCTCATTCAAGAAAAAGCTAGAACATATCCTCCAACAGAAATTCTAAATACCATAGGCTTAGCTGTTGGAAATGTGAAAATATGATAACATCAATGGATCCCTGGTTATATGCAACAGTTTTTTCAGGGTTCCCATGAAACTGGACTTCAGGGGGTTCTGAGTCCGTTCAGGTGTCGCTACAAATATTTTCTACAGCGCTAACTGATTAATGGTACGGCTCCTAAAGCTCTGACTGAAAAATGGTGCAGCTCCTTTTTTTTTCACCTGGCTTAGCATTCAGAAGTCATGGATTCAAACAAGGCTTCTTTGTGGAAGTTGAACAAGAAAAGAAAAAATAAAAAATACTAATCCTGTGGCCGCTTGCCAAAAAACTTCCCTTAACACCTTCCCAACCATTATTCCCCCGTGACCAACAAAGTGATGGGGGTGAATTAACATCCTCACCTAAACTTTGCATTACTATGAGACTTCTTTATATCCCAGTATGTTAGCCTAATGAGACAAGATAAAGGCTAAACAGTCAGCAAAAGATATTACTCTGTGTGACAGGTTACTTCTCTCCGTGTTCTTCTGGTAAAATGAGAGTGTTACTAGGAAAAATATGTTGCTGCTGTGTATAAAACACAAAATCTGTTATCACTGTTGTAGCTGTATCTAACAGTGGTTCAGCACACTGTGGGGAAAGTCAGTAGAGTTGGGTTGTACTTCAGGTTTTACTTTTCCTAGTCATTTGAAAAGAGGACTCACTGAAAACATCAGAATACAAAATACTTGCATGTTCAGACACATTAGTGGTGGATTCCTTTCTGATTAGGCTGTCAATGAGAAAACAACAACAAAAAAGATTGATTTGCTTCCATTTCCCTTAAAGAGGAACAAATCCATAGACTTTAGTTTGCAGTTCAGCCTAGAGGTGTGATTTTCGGTAGCTCTGTAAATATCTGGAGCATCTCACTAATTCAGTGTAACTCAGTTGGCATATCATGCTGAAGCCAGCATGCTCAAAACTGACAGAAACTGCGATGGGTTCACTGGGGAATGTTTTACATTACAGAAGATGTGGTGTTTCTTAAAATATTGCAGTACACTCAGCTGTGTATTTAGAATGAATGTGAAAAAAAAATAACTAGAAAATTTCTTTACAATGTACTGTTTCCAACAAAACTTGTATTTACAGCATTGATGAAAACAAGAATTCTTTGCAGTATTTACTGCTTGAGGAGCTTTTTTTTTTTTTTTTTTCCTTGCAGTGGATTATGAATTGCCCTGCCAGGTGAAAGCATTGCTACATCTTCTTAGGACAGTTACCTTTCCTGCCCTGTCTATAAGGGCAGGTACCTATTACCTTATTAAGTCTCCTATTTCATGTGCGAATGAATGAACTACCAAAGTATTTGAAGAATTTTCACAGCTTCAAGGTTTTCTACACCTTACAGCAGAAATGCCTTTTAATTCATCTATTTCTGTTCCTAACTGGCAGCTGAAGCATGAACTGAAGCATTCTTGATTTGCATAGCCCAAGAGAATGACTGACTGCCCTGAGATGAAGTTGTCATCTGCAAAGGAGTGTCTACTCTATTATCCTTGGCTAGACTCCACTGTCCTCTAACAGCATGCATCCACCAAATCTGACAAGTTCCCTGAAAGTGATTCCTATATTGAGCTTATGCAAGGTGCTAATAGTTGACAAACCTATGCAAGTGTTTAAAACTAGATGCAACATAGGTGATAAAAATCATTTTGCTATTAACTACCTTGATTTTGTGTTCCTTGGAAAGTTTAAATTTTGCTAATTGCACATTTTTTATAGCAGAAGACCGATCCCCTTCTAATTTTTGATTAAAATTTTCCAGTCTTTATGTGATACAAAGGAAACCTGTGCATAAACCTCAATCTCTCTACATAATCATTTACATACATAATACATACATTTCTTCATATAACATGAGTGTTATCATATAGTTCAATAATAGAAGTAATATTTGTCAACATTTCTGAATTAATTTTTAGCTAGTAATGAACTGACTTTTTTTTCCTGTGTTCAGATGCTTAGACAACCTTTGGAAAGTTTCAAGACTGGAAACAAAGAGGCTGGTGTGGTGTTTGGATCTATTCCTATATATGAGGTAAACACAAGTCTATCTTTAGCAGTGGCATTGATAAAGCAAACGCCATTAGCATTAGCAAATGTTTAAAGTCACATGCTTTGACTTTCTACTGTTAACTCTCTGCTGCTCAATTTGTTTTTTTGACATGGCTTGTGTTGCTACCTACCCAACTCCATTCCCCTTTTGGCAATAGCTGGGAAGCCCAGCTGAAGAGAGTATTCTACCCAGTGAGTACTGCAACCATTTACTTATTCTGCTGAACTACGTATCATTACCTTTTTGCTTACTCTTTTCAGTCCAAAGAATATTGATTCTTAACTGCCCAAAGTTTTGGTTACTGTAAGTGCATATCATTTATGATATTGATATGATTTATTGTGAACAGTCTAGCTGGGATTTTAGGTTCCTGCCATGGAAATAGATCAGCACATCCACAGCTTAGAGTACCCTGCCTATTATAGAATGGAAAGAATCACCCCTTGCAGAGGTTCTGATTTCTCCCTATAGAGAGAATCTGGATGGTTAGCTTGGATGAGATTTCTGATTTTTAGATGTTGAAGACAGGTGGGATGAATAGGGTACTATATATTCAAAAGTATGTGACAGTGCTTGTGTAAGCAGCAGAGTAGAAGCAGAGTATCTCATTCATAATAACCCAATGAAAGAGAACTCAGGATTTATTATATCCTGTTAGCGTTCAAATAATCAGCACATATGATATTCTTCTGCCATTAATGTGTCTTGGAAATCTGTGTTTTGTTTCTCCTAGAAGAAAAAAAGCAAAATGCAGGGGTCTTGTGCCTTGGCAAATTGGGAGCAACTGAACTGAAGCCATGAATGGCACTGCAGTGGATTTACAGTAAAAGGAGATCAGACTTTATTCTTTGCTGTGGGATACATACATGAAAAACAGTTGTTGTCTGTATTGTTACAAAACGGTTATATACTTGAACCGTTATGTCATGAAATTTCATAATTTGTTTTGTTAAGGTTATGAGTGGAACAACACTGAAAGCTCCAGTCGCACTGAATGGAAAATGGAGCCAGAGCTCATTGAAGAACAGCATCAAGATAAATAAACATAATGTCCCTCTTCAGGCAAGTAGATTAGCAGTTTCCTCTTTTCAAAAATTTTCCCGATTTTTTATCTCATATTTAACATTTCATTAGTAAGCACAACATGCAGAACATGACTGTTTACCTATATTCCAGTCTTTCGTGCAGAAAAAAAAAAATCTAATAAGGCTTATGTATGTTATAACAAAAGATAGTCACACAACAGCTCTTTTTTAACAATTTTGTTTAATAAGAAAGAAAAGCATCTTGCTCCTATTAACTACTTAAAGATTCAGATTTATAAGCCTGCAAAAATGCTTGTCTTGCTAGCCATACAGACTTCTCTAAAGAATAAGAAATGTTATTCCAGAGCTACTGCTCTAACCTTTCTTCATGTTTCACGAGCTCTGGTGTCCTTGGACATGGGCCGGGAAGACAAATGTCTTCTTCTTGAATAGATTTAGATTTTTTTGTTAATTATGCTTGACAGGCCACCAAAAGAACGTGGAAAAAATCTGTTTGGGATATTAAA
>NW_010587863.1:9985-20589 GCF_000705375.1 Tinamus guttatus | reverse complement strand
AAGTGACATCTTTCAACAAAACACATTATGCATTTTCTGCTCAGAAGGACAGTCTAGATCTGGGAGAAACTGCAGGAAGGGGTAGTTCTGGATGACACTATAAATACATGTATATACATACACATACATATACATATATAAATACACTTAGTGACTTCCCAAAGCCAGTTACCTGCAAGAAGACAGTTTATGAAACTTCAGGAGAGAAATTCCCCAGAATTTTTGTCTATTCTTTCTGGCTACTTTGCCATGGACTTTTTAATTCAAATGGGAAATTACCACTAAAAAATTTGGATCAAAAGGAATTCTACACATGAACTCTTATAGGTAAGGACCAACATGTGTTGATCTACAAGTTTTTGGTAGAGAGGTATGCTTTGGTACACTCAAGTCAAAAAAAATGTTTCCCATGACATAGTTGTTGCCAGAAACCATACCTGCTAGCATGTGAAATCTGCATCAACATATTTGAGTATCTATAGTACTGTATCCAGTTCTAAGCTCCCTGTTGCAGGACTTCATATACTCACTTGAGTATAAGATGACACAGCCAGACTCTTCTCAGAGGTGCACAGTGATAGGACAAGAGGCAACTAGAATATATTTGTAATATAGATTACAAATGTTGCACTAAGGGACCAGAAAAAAAAAATGTGTCTTTTTCTTCCTAAATAAGCAAAGGATGGAAAAAGTTTGAAAATCTTTTTTCTGTCTTCTCTAATGCTTCTTCCCTAAGAAAGAAATACCTATGACAAGAAGTGTGGTGTTCAGTTAGTAGTTATTTATATTAGTAAATGTTATTTTTGCAACTAAATGTTGTCTTGTGTTTTGCAGCAATTGCATTTGTTTAAGAAAAGAATCACAAGACATAGTCAGACACCAGCAACAATTGTGGTCCCATTCAGCACCTTTGGCTGCTTTTTTTTTCTGCCATGTGAAATCCTCCAAGTATCTGCAGTTACTGCAGTCAAGGAAAATTACATGTACTGAAAGTAATAGTCACAAGCATTCAGGCAGGTGCTATTTCTGCTCTGAATTGCTCTGTTTTTAGAACTTCAGCAACACCATTTAATTCACACACCAGTTCTTTTAGTATCCTGAATATCTATTATTTTCCATTCCAAGGACAGAGGGGACATTTGTTAGACTTCACAGATGGCATAGACTAACATCTAGGGAATGTTTGCTTCTAGCAAATCCATTAAAACATAGGAAGCAGCTCTGCAGAAGGGGGTCTGAGGGTCCTTGTGAACAAGTTGAACATATGCCCTTGCAGCAAAGAAGGCCAGATGCAGCCTGGGCTGCATTAGTAAGAATATTGCCAGCATATCCAGTGAAATGATTTGGCACTTGTAAGACTGCACCTGGAGTACTGTGTTCAGTTTTGTGTTCCCCAGCACAAGAAGGATATTGGCATGCTAGACAGAGGGCCGCCCAAAGGGTCAGGGGACTTAAGAACATGATGCATAAGATGAGGTGGTGAGAACTTGTCCAGTCCAGCTTAGAGAAGAGAAGGGTGAGGGGAGACCTCATTGGTTTCTACAACTACCTGAGAGGAGGAGGATGCAAAGAAGATGGAGATAGTGTCTTCTTCGAGATGTGGTAGGACAGGAGCTAACAGACTCAAGTTGGAATATGGAATATGATGATTAGGTATTAGGTTTTTAGTCTATTTTTTTTTACCCTGAGGCTAGTCAAATATTGTTGCCCAGAATGGCTGTGGAATCTCTGTCCTTGAAGGAGTTCAAGACTTAACTGGACGCAGGCCTGAGCAACTGAATCCTATTGGACCTATTTTGAGAAGGGCACTGAATTTGGTGATTTTCAGAGATCCTTTGGGTCCTTTGTGACCTAAATTATGATATCATGATGCTCGAGTCGCTTAGAAGAAGCCTTAGACCTGCTGTGATACTAGGGCTGCCCATGCCGTGCTTGGTGAGACTTCAGTATAATAGTTATAAATTCAAATACACTGAGCAAGGAGACACTCAAACTACCAAAGGGAAATGCTCTGAGGAGATCTGAGGCTGTGAAAAGGCTCCGCTGAGGCAGTCACAGAGACTGCTTACCAAAACATATGCAGATCTTCCGTTCCTGGCCCAGTAAACGCTGTATCGCAGATGATAATATACATCTGCGGTGTTCTTCAGTGTTACTACTAAGGATGATAACCTGGGGTAGACTCCTTTAAATGACAACCTTGTTGCATACTTCTCCCATTAAGAATGAGCAAGTGCCAGTTTGGGACGGAGCAGCGCCTGATTCCTGGGCCTCTTCAAGTGACCAAATCAGCTTTAAGGGATACAGATGTAAACCGATGCTTGCATGAATGCTGTACTGCTGCTGTGGATAAAGAAGGTTTTCAGTATTAAAGATAACAAGCATGCTGCTTCTTGAAGCACTAAAAAAACGCCTTATGGATTACCGATATACATATATTTTATGTATATGTATAAGAAATTGCAGAATGATCGGGCTCTGTTTACTTTTTTACTTTAATGATTATATAACTTTCTGAGATCCTTCTCTCACAGCAGGTATCTTTTCTGAAGTGTCTGCCTCAGAACTCAATTTTATACTCACAGTCCTATAACAGATAAAAAACAGAGTTAAAATGCCCTTTGTTTTTTGCTTGTTAGTTCCTTGCTTATGATTTCAAAGAGTATGTCCATTCTCTTAGCTCGAAGAGTATAGGCTGAGCTTATGTTCGATTAATTATCTATCACGACTTCCCATCTTCCTTCTAGCATTTCAGCATTCCCAAACAGCGTCCCACTCTCTGACATGGCATGACACATATTGGAGAGCTCCTGTCATCTTCCTATGGCTAAAGGTACAAGTTGTTTCTCAAGTGCATCACCTTAGTAATACACAGAGTAATCCATGTAACTGGTGCAGTTAATACCTACTGTTCTGTGGAGAAAAAGTCCAGTATCTTTTTTTCTGGTGTTTTTTCGCCCTAACCAGCTGATAATTATCAGGTTTGATATGACCAAATTTGTCTGACAAACCAAGTGACAGCAGATAAACCACAATCTGTTAACTATTTACTATTTGCATCTTCTTCATCCTTCCCAGGATTTACCAGTAACATACAAAAGCTAATATTCCTGCAATTCCCTGAGTCCTGTTTTCCTTTGAAAGACAGTCACATCAGGTTTCTTCCAGTTACTGAAGCCTACCTCGTCCTCAAAGATTCATTAAAAATGAACAGTCTGGGTTCAGAGAGCGCCTATAAAAAATCCATGTGTGATATCTTAAAATTGTGTAAGAGGTTCTTTTTGTTATTGCCCCTACTTACGGTTGGAACAAAAGTATTAACTCGGACTGTAAGATGCGGCTATTTTATTACAGTTTATGAATGCTCTCTACAATAGACAGTGAGTCATTCTTCTCTTTATTCTGTATCCTGCTAGAACTTCATATATCCTCATTTTCTAGTTAACTGTTTTCAGTGTTGCTAGTAGCTGTCTTTGGCTTTCCTTATGAAATGTATATATTTTTCAAGACTTGATTTGTACTCATTTCTATTCATAGCACCTTATTCTTCACTGTGCAGAATGCTACATCTCTAATGTAATATATTTCCCTGTAACAAATTAAGTTTTCAATCCTATGCTGAACGTAGCCAGTGTACAAGCTCTCAGGAGGGAACCATGAAGTAATTCAGATTGTGTGTCATTGTTTCCTTGAAGAGCTCCAAATCCTAGTGCTTTATAAATACCAAATAAAAATTGCTCCCAGTTCCAAATATTTTACACAGTCATATTATCCAGTTGACTTTTTTTCCCCCAAAGTGTCTCAGGAAAAGCAGAGACAGTCCATTTTAGTGAGTAGATAATGTATTAATGCACTGCAACACACGGAATTGTTTAGGATAAGCATAGTTGTTTATTGTATCCTACAGAACCAGGGTTGCTACTGGAAAGAAACTGAGAATAGAGAAGCATATCAGATGTGGTATTTCCAGAGATACGCACTCATCTTCAGGCAGTCTCTTAACTGTTGGATGTGGTACAAAGTTGTTTGTTAGCTGGTTTGTTGGTAATAGCTGTGGATTTTCTCTGTCTGTTGATGTTCCTATATTTCTTTGCAGGTTAGCATCTTTCTTTAGTATCCATAACTGATTGCAGGTTTAAATGTTCCAGCTGTATTGGTTCTTCTGTTGTTCCAGATCACTGCTATTTTGTGGAAAGCAACTTCAGTAAAGACATCCTCTTTCCACACGGCAGAAGCTCGTGGCTGTACTGGTTGCAGTAGTTAGCTTGCCAGAATTTCATTATGGCATGTGCTAGTGCTTTACAAAATTTGGGACGTTCTTCAGCTGCCCTAACCCACTGGGGTAGTTCAATCTGAATGGCATCAGTAGTGCCAGAAGTACGGGAGCCAAAAGTCTTTGTGATGTATCCACCACTATAATAGTTACCACTGTTTGGACTAGGATTGGATGGAGAAGGTACACAGATGTAACTCTTATTTTGTTCTTCAATGTAGCTGCCCAAACTTCTGTTCCCCATGAGCAAAGTCTCAAAAGACACATTGACAAGCTGATCGGCCAGATGTCTAACAGAGGAATTTGATGCAGAAAACACTCCCAAGTTGAGGGAAGTTTTTGAAAGTGTGTAACCTAGTTCTATCCACTGTTCAGGATGTGCTTGTCCATGGATATCCAGAATCAGGCCCCCAGTCATCTGTGATTTTGCATTGCTTAAAAATCCCATGTATTCCTCCCAGGCCTTTTCTGCTTGGGGAACTCCAAAAGTGGCTTCTTCTTTTTCCCTGTTTGCATCCATCTTGAATCTCTGGAGATGGTTTACAATGATATGGGGATAAAAGCCGTCAGTTATTTTGCTGATTTCTTCAGCAAGGGCTTGAGCCACCTCTATGGTATACCTGTCTTGATTGGTAAGCACCTTGCACTTATTAAAATCTTGAATGCTTCCAGAGGGGCAGTCATGAGAGAAAATACAAGAGGATGTCTTTGCGTCCCAACAGCCAGCATCTCGATCAGGGATGTCTTCAGGTTCCATTGACCCACCATGTGGGACAGAAAGAATCATGCTCATGTTGCCCACTTGATACTCTATAAAATTATTTTGACCAAAAATAATCTCCTCAGTGTCAGTGGGTTTCAAAGGCAAATATAAAATGCACAGGAAGAACAGATACATTTTGTTTTCTGCTTTCCACTGGAGAACTCAGCAATATGAAATATCTCAGTACCTACACAAAAGCAAAAGACAGATTTTTAGAGGATTTACAGTTGCAAATAGATATGAGAGTGCTCAGCTGATGCTGAGCACCGTTATTGATTAACCTATTTTAATTTAACTCCATGTAGTGCAAAGAAGAGAAGTACTTACATGAGCAGCAAAAACATGAACTTAGTGCTTAGTGAAGCTATACAGAGCTAACGCAGTGTTACAAATCTGTAAGGTGCTTGTCTTCAAACCTAAAGGAGCTGGGAAGGGAGCTACCTTAGCCCCTATCCTCGCAATGCTGCCGTAAGGACAGCCTGAAGGGTGGTTTCTCTCTGCTCCCTGCTGTAACCCCTCTTACAGGCTCTCACAACCAGGACAGCATGTGGCAGGGCAGGGAGCTGCCTGGAAGCTGCTTCTTCACAGGTGATTGTCTCCTGTACAAGAGCCAATTTACTTCATCCCAGCTTGTTTACTGCCCCACCTGTCCATCTGCATAAATGAAGTCAGCGCTTCTGTACCTGCTGGTATGCAAGCTACTCACAAAGTAGTAACAAAACTCTAGTATTATGGTTTTCAAAGAAAATGGAAGTAGAACTGAGGGAAATGGAGACCTAAACTGATTTTCCTCGCACCAGCAAGCACAGTGAGTGCCAAACACATTTGATTAGTTTTCTACTCTAAGAGGACAATTTCATCCAATAATGCTGAAAAAAAAAAAAACTCCTTCTGCTCTGTGAGGCCAGACATCAACATCCTGCTGGATTTTAAAGACAACCTTGATCCACAGGGCTGCTCCACACTGAGGAGTCTGTGTGTGAAAAGCCTGCGTCTCTCCTCTGGTTTTGGGGTCTCAAAGTTTGTTGGCTGAATCAGCTGCCTGGAAATCAGCTCTGCAATTTTCCTGCAGGGCATGAACAACCTTTAGGCTTTCCAGAAGCATCTTCATGCCTTTCACATCCCCATTACTTGAGCTTTAGGTTTAAAACAAGCTTTTATCCAAGCTCCCACATAGTTCCTGCTTCTCCAGGCTAGCCTAAAATACAGGCCTTTCCCTGCTAGCTCACCACATGAGCAGAAGCGTTGACACAAAGGCTTGTTTGCAAGCACTGTTCAAATGCCCTTTTGTCAGAGAGCACAGGCTGTGCATGAGACACACCACAGGCTGCCTGTGGAGCTTCGGAACAACTTACCTCAGGTAGCATGGGGCCCGGCACCACATTAAATAAATCAACAGCAGCCACTCGCAGGTTCAGCTGCCCCAGAAGGACTTGGGTTTCCTTTGCCTCAGGGCTCTGGCTTAAATATGATGACACAGCTGTTTCTTTCCCACCCCCTGACAAATGTTTCTTGTCATTTGTGATAGTTTGCTTGTCTTTTTGCAATTTCTTGTTAATGATTAAATCAGTCTGTTAAAACTGCCCGACCATCTTTTAAAGATATTTGGAGACAGAGCTGTATATAACTCACAAACTGCATAATTGGTTATGTTTCTATTAAGACATATCACATATAGAATCATAAAATAAGGCAGATATGCAGGAACCGCTGGGGGTCATCATGTCCAATGGCCTGTTTAGGGCAGAGCCAACTCAGTTTGCTCAGGACATTGTCCAGCTGAGCTTTGAATATCTCCAGAGATGGAGATTTACCAACGCTTCTGGGCAAACACCCTCCTGTGTTTAAGGTTTTTCTGTAGACATCTTGGCATTGAACACAGCAAATAGCATGATTTTTATTATTTGCATTTATTATTTCACACAAACCTTCTGAGGATGCCGAGACTCTTGAGTTTCTGCAAGAGTATGTTATAGAGAAGGTCAGATTTTATGGTGCTTTACCACAGAAATGTGTTTTGTGCAAAGACTCTCCCCATTCAGTGCAAACACACAGACAGAAATACTAATGAATTTGCTGGAAACAATGGATACACTGCAGGTATCATCCAAGGACCTAGGAGTCCTGTTGGACAAGCAGACCATGAGCCACCAACGTGTCACTGTGGCCAAGAAGACCAGTGGTATCCTGGGTTGCATTAGGAAGAGCATTGCTAGGAGGTTGAGGGAGGGGATGCTCCCCCTCCATTCAGTCCTGGTGAGGCCACATGTGGAATACTGTGTCCAGTTGGGCTCCTCAGTACAAAAGGTACATGGAGTCCAGCAGAGGGCAACTAAGATGATTGCACCTCTCTTATGAGGACAGGCTGAGAGAGCTGGACCTGTTCAACCTGCAGAAGAGAAGACTGATGGGGGATCTTATCAATGTATATAGGTATCTGAAAAGGAGGATGTAAAAAGGATGGGTATAAAACCTAAAACACAAGAAGTTCCATCTGAACATGAGGAAAAACAACTTTACTGTGAGGGTGATTGAGCACCAGAACAGGTTGACCAGAGAAGCTGTAGAGCCTCCTTCCTTGGAGATATTCAACAGTTGTCTGGATACAATACTGGGCCGTGTGCTGTAGGTGACCCTGCTTGAGCCAAGGGGTTGAACTAGATGATCTCTAATGGCCCCTTCCAACCTCAACCACTCTATGATTCACTTCAAACATTGCTTAACTTGTTTTTTGTTCCTTTTGAGCTGAATGTAATGGCCCCTTCCAACCTCAACCACTCACTTCAACCAATTCAACCTCAACCTCAACCAATTCACTTCAAACATTGCTTAACTAGTTTTTTGTTCCTTTTGAGTTGAATGAAAAAAAGTTTCACAAGGTATTATATGACAGCTATCTTTATATAATATAGATATAAATATAGATAGATTTATAGATACACACTTCTGGATTTTATATGTATGTATATGTGTGTGTGTGTTATTTATTAATTACCACATTCTCAGGAAGAAGCTAATGGTTACATATCTTACCAAATATTTCAGGCAAGTATATTATCCTTTGCACAGGAAGGAGATGGCAGAATTGTACTCACACTTATCTTCACTGGAATGTGATTGTAAGAACTGGGTTTGCCCTGTTGGAAACAGTTGGGAACTGGCGATGCTAACCCTCTGGAAATCAAGGTACACACAGTTGTAACACAGGAAATTAATGTGGCTTCTCTTCTGTTTTCTAGTAGTGACAGAGATCTGAATAGCAAAAGGAGTTTTACAGACCTAGCTCCTAAGTGAGATACCACTCAAATCTTGCTCTCAGCCTGGACTGACTAAAGAATATAGCACTTAAAATATTAAGTATATAATCCAGGTTTGTAATGACTTTACTAACAGTGAGGTATATTCATATGAAGACCTTTCGAAAAGCATTTCCTGTGCAACTAAATATAGTTTTAAGGATATCTTCCTCTATACTTCCTGTAAGTATGTGTGTGTATATGAGTTTGCTTGTGCATATGTATTCAAGCTCCTCTTTTTAGGTGAGCTTTAAAAAAAAAAAAAAAAAAGTGAAAAGTGAAAATCCACTGCCTGTAAATGCAAGGTGCGATAAAAGGGCAGATCAAGGGGGCAGCAAATGTAACAGTGCCACCTACCGGACAGTAATCAAATTTTGCTTTTCTAAAAAATTTATTAAATCAATTTAATGAACTGACATGAACTGACAGTCATACTCTGAAGTAGAAGTTATCGAAAGTTATCAAGTGCTGATACTAAAATAAGTACAGTAAGGAATTCCTTGAAATTCTGGGGAAAAAAATAATATAAACCAGGAACCTGGTAATACTATTTTCTGGTCTTTGTCATTAAGTTACCATGATAGCTGATGATCTGACTGGGAGCTTCAGCAGAGTGCAAGATTTTGAGTACTTTAATCTATATCATGAAGACAATTCCAGAAAACTTTCTGTAAGGAAGGAAATTTCCTAAAAGTCTATAAGAAGTCCTAGTCCATTGTGGTACATAGTGGGACAAAATTAATTTTGCTTTACCTTAGCTGTGCAAAGATTAGTTGTCTAAGTCCAGTGAGCCCATTCCTTGTCTATAGTCTGTGTTGAGAAAAAGGTACCTCTAGAGTCAGTTAGCTCATTTGGCCAGCTATCCTTTCTGTCGGGAATCTACAGGGGTCTTTTTTAGTTATAAAGAGACTCTACTGAGATTCCACTGAGACTTTGACTATTCATTTTAGTTCGGTGAATGAAATATGAATATGCCAAGGGAGCAGTGAGGAAGCTGTGTAGCCCCCCTGTCTGAGCTGCAGCTGCTCCCATGCCGATTCTCAGAGCCAAAGGCAGGGAGTCATTGCTGTGCAAATTCACCAAGTGGGAACTGTCCGGCTTCTACTTGTGCTGCAAGAGCCCTGCAGGTGTAGAGAATTATAGTCACTATCTGTGGTAGCAAGGGAGCATCTCCATAAACAGGAGATGATCAAGGGAAGAGACATAAAGGTCTTGGGCTCCAGAAGTGGGATGGTTCTGGTAGAAATGCTAATGATTTCAACATAACCGCACCCTGATGTCACCAAATTCAGTATGAAGCTATGACAATACAAAGCCATCCAAAACTTAAAGATACATTATTCACACCAGCTACTGCTGCTGTACTTGTCCAAGGAATAGTAGATTCCCTACATAGGCTCTCAAAATTGAGCAAAATCTTCCTCTGATCAGCTTTGGTGCTTGTCCAGAGAAACTGATTGGCAGAGAGGAGAGAGGCATGTTAACAGTGGAGTTCCAGTACAATCTCAGCTATTGAAATCTTTCTGTGATCTTGCTGAAATCTTACTGTCATGAGAAATGCCTGCCCTGTAGGCTTCAGTTTGCTCTTCTGTAGGAAAAGTGATGCACTCTTGCATTTAAGTTGTGTCCTGTACTCATAAATGCAAACTGCCCTCAAATATCTAAGAATCGCCTATGATATATTTATCAGGATATCTGAATGACAGAGAAACTCGAGCTACCAGCTAGATACCCTACTTTAAACACCTGTGATTGTTTTTCCACACATTTATTTCCCTGACATCTATCTGTAGCAGAAAGTTTCAAATTGCAATTTATACAGTCAGAATCACAGCCGACCTGATGAACTAGAGGAGGAATTTAAGCAATGCAACCTGGAGAAAAACAAAACAAAGCAAAAATGTACCTGGTAATCCCAGTAGTCTCAAAAAAAGAAAGGGGATGATAATTTAGCTCCTGTTTCCAAAATTCTTTTAGGATATAAACAGCTTATTAGTAGCTCAGTGTAAGAATAGCTTCTACTGTCTTCTCCAAGAGAATGTCATTTCTCATTTATAGTGCAGAATACTGTCAACTTGAAGTTAAAATGAAATGACTGGGATGTTTCTGCTCCTACTTCGTTTTTCCAGATCTATTTGTAAGGTATTCTGCCAGTCACTATTACGAAACTGCTCAAGGAAGTTAAACATGATAGGGATTGAGTACAGTCATTTCTGATTTATGAAATCCTCCAGGCACACAAGGTACTTGTTAAAGAAAAGTTTGTACATAT
>NW_010587862.1:86091-119122 GCF_000705375.1 Tinamus guttatus | reverse complement strand
TGGGTATCGAGTTTCCTTAGGTGCTCTCTGACCCAATCTTCCTCTACCCAGGGCAAGTCTTCCTCTCCACCCGCTTCTTCTCTTGTCCCTAGGGCCTGGAGCTCTAAAGGGCTGCCCTTGGTAAACACCAAAGCAAAGAAGGCATTGAGCAACTCTGCTTTTTCTGTGTTATTTGTAACCAGGGTGCCCATCCCGTCCGCCAGCGGACCCACGTTTTCCCTGATCTTCCTTTTGCTGTTAATGTATTTGAAGAAATTTTCCTTGTTATTTTTAACATCCCTTGCCAGACTGCGTTCCAGACCTGCCTTAGCTTTCCTTGTTGCATCTCTGCATTCCCTGACTACGTTCCTGTATTTCTCCCAGGGGACCTGTCCTTTTTTCCACACTCTGTACACCGCCTTCTTGTGCTTGAGCATTGCCACAAGCTCCCTGCTCATCCACACAGGTCTCCTGCCCCCTCTGCCTGACTTCTTACACACAGAGTATGAATTTATTTTCATACCAATATGAATTTTGTTCACTGTGTAGCTGTGTTGAGCAGAGTGTCAGTGGTGCTTCCTGAAGGAGCCAAGAAGTTGCAGTGCCTCCCGTGCCTGTGTCTGGAAGAAAGTCAGGAGATGGGCAAGGTGCGGAGAGAAAGGAGCTTCTTGCTTTAATTCTGGCCATGTGTTTTTTCTGTGTGCACAAATCTTGTGAACCGTGTCAGTAATTACTCTTTAACTGCCCTGATGTAGGAGGAACACCAAAATGGAGGTCAGAATCTCCAAAATCCTGCTCTTGCTACCACTGCCCAGTTGCAGCATCTGCAATGCCTCTTTTTGGCAATATCTTGCCCCAGGCCATCAGATACAGTAGTAGCCAGACTGAGCCCACTAGTGAAAATAGGGTAAAAATAGGTATTTTTACCTTGGCCTGCTTAGATAAAAGATATTGGTATGAAAACAAAAATGCCAGCAACTAACATTTACCAGTGCTAATTCTGGTAGCTCCAGCAGCTGGAAATTGTAGGTGTAATTTCTACTCAGTTCCACCAATCTGGGTCAATTTGCCCTCTCTACAATAGGGCTCATAGTTATTAGCAGGTCGATAGCATTTCACAAATGGAAGGGGTGTGTAAATTGTTCCCTTGTTCAGCACAAATATATTTGCTCTTAAAAGGTCATCCAGGCCAAGGAGGCAGCCCGAGGCTCCCTGGAAAAAAGGCTGCCACATCTCAGGAAAGCAGGGAAGAGCATCAAGTGAGCTAGCTCACTTATTTCTGTGTTTTTATACCAGTCATGCAATAATTTGTGGCATTTTGTCCAGAAGTAATTTTTTGCTACTAAAAGGCAAACTGAGGAAGAAGGAGAGGAAAGAGGAGAGACCAAACATCCCTGACTAAGAAACCATCCTAGACGAATCCTTCCTCCCCTGCATGATAAAGCTACCTTGCAAACCACACAGAGAGATCAAAAGGCATCTAACCTACCAGTCAAATATGACTTGGGGGATTTTAAACCACATTTAGTTCTCCCTGAAGACTTTAATGCTTTGCACAGAGAAAAAGGAGGCAACAGCAGATTCTCCTTGTGGGATGGTGAAGAGCATCTCAGTGGGTCATGTAATGAAGGCGCCTGTGTATTCCTACCCAGGTATGTGTGAAGAACAGAAGCAACTTCAGGATATCTCCGTATAAGCCAACGAGACCAAGTCTTGCTGCCATAAACTTATTGTAATTGGAAGACTACAGTTAGCTGGTTATGAATCCGAGTGAAACTATTTCACCTGGATCAGGTCAAATAATACTGAGAAATTCCTCTTCTTCCAGTCACCTACCACATACCTTTTTCCTACAAGAAAAGTAGAGACGAGTAAGTAGAGGAGAAGTAGGAAACTCTTTTCTCTACCAGACTGTATTTGTATAACCAAACTCACTGATACCTTTTGATGAACTCTCATACAACAAAACAATCCTCTTTTCTGTTTTTATTTTAGGCAAAACAAGGAGAATTTTGAAGCCTTATCAGGCCCACAGCCTAGGGTTGTATTTATCTCCAGTTTGCACAGACTTAGCTTTCAGGGGAGGATTAATTTAGGTTTGAAAGCCATCAGATTTAAAAGTTACATTTTCATCAGTTCTCTGCTCCCTCCAGACAAAACATTTTAAAATTTTGATAGATATTTGATTTTTTTAAAACACTTGAAGAAGAAGCTTGCATCAGTCGGATTAGTGTGATCTCAGGTAAATCCAATGTGATCAGACGCAGCAAACATATGTGTTCGATAAACCTTACCCCCTCTCTATCATCGAAGATCTTTACTTGCTTTGGTGGATTTAATCCATATTTAAAAGGAATAGTATGAATCATATCTTTGCTTTTTAAGTAAAGAACAGCTTAGTTTGTTATATTTCTCTACATTAAGAGTAAAAGGAATAAAGGGACACATCTCCAAAAGAAAGCATTCGAAAGCATCTTTGCCTGTACTTCTGTCACAGAATCACAGAATCACAGGATGGTTGAGGTTGGAAGGGACCTCTAGAGATCATCTAGTCCAACCCCCCTGCTCCAGCAGGGACGCCCAGAGAATGGGACACAGGGGGGCATCCAGGTGGGTTTGGAAGATCTCCAGAGAAGGAGACTCCACAACCTCTCTGGGCAGCCTGTTCCAGGGCCCTGTCACCCTCACAGGAAAGAAGTTCTTCCTCACATGGAGGTGGAACTTCCTGTGTTTCAACTTGCACCCATTACCCCTTGTCCTGTCACTGGCCATCACAGAGAAGAGTTTGGCCCCCTCCTCCCTGCATTCATCCTTCAGGTACTTAAACATATTGATTAGATCCCCTCTCAATCCTTTCTTCTCCAGGCTAAACAGGCCCAGCTTGCTTAGTCTTTCCTCATACGGTAGATGCTCCAGTCCCTTAATCATCTTCGTTGCTTTACACTGGACCCTCCCTGGAAGCTCCACATCCCTCTTACTGCACCCAATACTCCAGGTTTGACCTCAGATCTCATATCAATCAAAGCAAAACTTCCTTCAAAAATGAGACTTCTCTTACAGCCAAAATCATTGTGACCAAGTCATCCTGGATTTTAAAAGGAGCCCAGATTGGTAACAAGGGCAAACATGCTACATATTCAATCCTTTTTGTTCATCTGTGCCACCCTCCATCTAAGTCTCCCCACAGGCAGCTGGGCAGAGCTGCACCTTGGCAGAGCATTTGCAGACAAACTGTCCTTCTTGCAGCAGGATGACTGAAGATTGCTTTTCTACAGAACCATGTCTTACATCTTCAAAAATAACTCCATGGCAAATAGCTTAGGCTTCCCACTGCTACCCCAATATTCAGTTCCTCAGATGTCTACACACACAGAGACACATCATCTACTGTTATTTCCGGCTCCTCTTAATGACCATAGGGCCATAGGAACCGTAATTCCTTGGCTGTTCAAGGATGTGCAAATTGCCTGGCTAATGGATTGAATGGAGCTGACATTTCTCACAATACTGTACTAAAATCTAGCCTGTAGTCAGTCTTTGCAGCAAGCCTCTAATGTCATGGTTTGACCTCCTCTGTTAGAGAGGTACCAGCCAATGCAAAAAGGAAGGAACTGCACTTCCAAAGAAGGCTGTGTCGCCGTGGGGAGTCTCAACTTTGGAAATAAACATTTAATGAAGGAAACACAGTTAACATATTGGTGGCATTTTAGTTTTTAAAACATGTCTTATTGTCTTTCTCTTTTGCAAAAGAGGATTTTTTATGGGACTTTGCACATTTGCCTATCTTTTAGCGTAGTCATTTGTAGGGAGGAGACAAAAAGACAAGAACTTTGTTGACATGGTGTGAAGATGTTGACATTGCTGCTCCTGTTGCTGACCACATTTTCTTGAAGCCAAAGCCAGATAAATGTGCCAAAGGAGAAAGAAGAGAGCAGCAAAGGTGGAAAATACAATGTCAAGGAGCAGCCACGTGGGGGGCAGGCAAGGGGCAGGGGTGTAGGGGGACGGGCAGCTGAGCATCGCAGGCTTGTGTCGCGTGCCCCAGTCAGCACGTCCTGTACTTTGTTTCAAATAATTAAATTTCTTTTTCTTTTAACTTTCACCACTTTTTACAAATAATTTTATGCCACAGGAGGAATCAAATTTCTGTTATCTTAGCAAAAGGTAGACTATAAGGAGCCACATAACACTACAACAAATTCACGGGTTCTTTTTTATTAAAATGTACCCTCAATTTGCTTGAAGATATTTCTGCTTTTTTCAGAATATTATTATAGCAAAATCTTAATAGGATTTTTCTGCACTGGCAAAGAAAGGAAGCTCCATTATATACCACTTAAAGAGTGGAAATAAAAAGAGAATAAATATACAAAAAATAAAGTGGAGTGGAAGAGCTGAAATACCGAGAGAAAAAGCAGCTTGCCTAAGGCCACACGGGCAGCCTCTTCATGAACTTCACTCTCTTAACACTTAGGCTGAAGCCACCCCTGCTCCATAAAACCTTTTGGCAGCTGCATTTTTAGGAGAGGTCGTGTGAAAGATGCTCCTTCCCCTCGGTGCTGCAGATGGAAATGGAGGATTTCCCATCCCAAAACCCAAGAGCCAAAGAATGACTGCGCAGATCTGCCCAGGCGCCTTCAGTCCCTCGGAGCTTCCTCCTCCCTAGGCAGCTCTCGTCTCCCATCTAGTGGCAACATCCCCATGTTCCCAAACTTTTTATCAATTTTGTTTTTTTTCTTTTTATGAATTTATTGAGCAATCACCTTGTCTGCCTGCCACTGGCTATTTTATGCAGAAAACCCAATTAGACTGTGGGTTTTTTTCTGTATTTGCTATTGTGTTCATGATTCATTTACAGATAGAGAGAGAAAAAAGTTCCATGAGGCCCTGAGGTCCTCACAGGTAAATGAGGAAGTCCTCTCCCTCTTTCAGTGTCTTTCTGCAATTTGAAACAGTTAAATGAGTATGCACTGAACAATTAAATATAATAGAATAACCTCAGTGGGCACTAAGAAAATAGCCCACATCCTCAGAATATTATAAAGAGCTTTGCTATGTATTGATAAACATAACTATTCAAATATTATAGTAATATTAGTTTCTCTAGGAAGTCTTTGTAGTCACTTGAAGTATACAACTTTTATTGGGCGATCTTTATCAGTATTATTCATTGACCCTGCTGAGTACAGGATACAAGGAGAGAGTTTTCACATGTGAGAATAGTTAGTAACTTAATTTTGCCCAGTTGATCCAGCTGATCTATTTCTGAATTTTATTCCCCATCTAAGCATAGTTCAGAATTCATATCTTCTGGGATATTTTGTACTACCAGCATTTACTGTATTAGGAATAGCAGTAAATTAAAGAACGCAGTCTTAGACACTGGCAAGCAGCTATGGAATTGTTAGTATGGTCTCTGGGATGGTTTTGCCTCAGACTTTTCTAAACCATTTCCAGACATAATCCAGGATTTTGCACAGGCCACACACCATTCCCAATTCAGTAGTCATTGCATTTTGGAGAGAAAACAGAGGTTGAAAGTCAGCACTGGTGCCAGAGAATGCATTTACTGCAGTGCAACTGACAATGCCTTTGGCTACATTCATACTGCTGAAGAAAAAAAAAAAAAAAAACAAAAGCAGGAAAAAGGCTTAAATTATGTTCCTTATTTTCCACATGATCCCACTATTTGCTGCTAGCACTAATCCATGGGTACTCGTGCCACTTATCTTCGTAGCCAGCAATCAGTCCCTGATCCTGTTGTACCACCAGAAAAACTCAAGCCTTGTTAAAGGAAACCCAAGTAAACACAGAGGGGAAGATTCCTCCCTGGAAAAGTGTGAATGCAAAAACTGGCTTGTTTTTCTTTTTTTTTTCTCTTTCTTTTTTACATATGTCAGTTGGCCTAAGAAAGGTTATTACCTTTCCCTAAAAGTTTTAGTGCTGCATTTTCTAATTTCAAGTGTTGTCAGTGCAAGGCTCCAAGCCTAGCTAAAAATCACACAGTGTTGCCGGTAGGATGCCCAGCTTTCCTCACAGTTCAGGATCTGCTGTGAAAGAAAGAAGAAATCAGTAAATAAGCATGAGTGTTGTCTAGTTCTTGCCAGTTGCTTTGTTACATGGTTGAAAGGTCCTCAATTCCCTGAAAAAAAATCCAATTTAGCTCAAATCATAAACCACATATTCATTTGCCCCAGGTTTAGGTGAAGACTTTCTGTCTGCCTAGTACCTCTAATTCTATTAAAAAGAAAAAAAGTCAGGTATTGGATATAACCAAACATCCAGGTGATATCCATTAAACCTACTGTGACGGTTTCATTTTCTCTGTAACTAACAGGTACATCTTTGGAAATAAGAGCAACCCTGTTGCACATGAATACTTCAGGAAACTTGTATCTATGAATTAAATAATTCCAAGTGCTTGGATAGATTGGTTAAAATAGGACGTCTCAAGCAATAGCCACAATAAACAGAACCATAAAACCTGCCCCTAAGAGAAGGAGCCAAATTCGTTGAGCTTGAGCTCATTAAAGAGACAGCAAGATAAGCAGCAGCGACACTGACACTTCAATTCATTTGCCTAAATAGAGGGGTCTAATTAGCAATTACTTAACTAAATAGTAATTTAGATATCCTGGAGTACTCCAAGTATCTGCATGGAGAAGATATGACACAACTAAATCTTTCCCTGGATCTCTGTACATTTTTCTTATCTACTTTGAGGTGAGCTGAGTCTAGACTACAAAGCATGCATAAACTGCAGCATTTGGGGATTTGGTGAGCTTCTCTTCATCATGACCTATAGAAACTGGATATTTTTTAATGAAATCCTAGAAAGCCTACAGAGCCAAAAAGTGCTGCAAATATTTGGAGAAGTTTCAGGTAAATATTTTCCTCTTTCCTGGAACTATGAGGAAATATTAAGATTTAATTTTAGACTTAATTTCTTACTATTCTTTAAATAAAGATCAAGAAATCCTTTAGTGACTTTAGCTTTTCAGTAAGGAACAATGTTCTGGATCTTTATTCAAAAATGCTCTAGGAAGCATTCCTTTAAAAGGCCAGCAGGTTAGTTCAGTTTAGTAAACTTAGTTCAAAAGAGATCTAAAGAGTAATTCTAAGGATTTGTCCTACTGGATGACTGTAACTAAATAGAAAAAGCAAATTGAAAATTTGCGAAGTCCTCTAACTCTTTGCCCTTATATGTACCTTTAAAAAATGCTATGCAATGTAAAACTGGCCTGAAAAGAACTGAGAAAATGAGATGCTAAAATTTCTAAAACTCAATGAGAAGTAACTAGTGACATTTTATTGTAAAATCAGCCATTACTTTTTTTTTTTTTTTTGGTAATTCTTGCTTGGTCTTTTTCTTCTTTGAAAGTTAAACAGCAGCTGCACAAATAGCTCAAACTGATCCTTACCTGCTTTTAAAAACCTTTATTCTTTTTAATATATCACATTATCTAAGAGATCTATTAGCAATTTGATCCAAAGTTCATTAAAAATAATGGGATCTTTTCTACAAATTCAATTAGTTTAGTGTCAACCCTAAAAAGCACCAGACCCAAAAGAGTAAAGTACTAATATGAAGAGACCAGTGAACTCATGCAGAATATATATTTATTTGAGCCTAACCATTTTCTAAAATGACTCTATGAGTAAATATGTATAGAACTAAGTTTTTAAGTCAGTTAATTTAGTAATAATTTCCCACACTGAAATTAATGAGATCCCGTTGGAATAAATATTATTAAAAACAGTCAAAAGCAGAAGTATAATAAAACAAGTTTGTGAAAATAACACACGAATATAATAAATGTCAACCAGATTTGTTCAGTAAATGATAATCCAGGCAGAGTTCCCAGACAAAATGTCCTTACAGCCAGGAGAGTCTTAAATCTCTTTTTCTCTAATGAACATACTGATGTATCTACAGGTTTGTGTCCTCTATAATAGTCAAAGGCCAGATCTAGGTGTCAAGAAAAGATTATATTTGAAAAAAAAAAATAAAACTCTTAAAAATAGATTTTTTTTTTCAACTTTACATTGCATTCTGGGGAATCATTGGTGTTGTAGACACAGGAGACTTTCAGTAGAATAAATAGTGAGATGCTTATAGATCTATCTGCTGAGGGAAAGCTGGGAAGCAGACAGACTTCATGGTTTTAGGTTCTACTTTGAATAAGTAAACAAAATATGCCCACTGCTAGGTGTTAAAGCTAGAGAGTGGCAGACTGAGAAGAAAGAGCAGAAATATGGGAAACCTTTGAAAGTGAAGCTGAGTCTTGGTGTCATTTACACAAGTGATCCAGAGTTTGAGCAATGTAGGAGAATGTTTTCCTTATGGAAGCATTCCATATGGAAACCATGTGGTTTCCAGAGCTGATTTTTATGTGAACACACTGTAATTAATTGATGTTTCTATTCAGATCTTGAGCATCCACTATTTTTACATTAGTGCAGCACTGTGTAGAAAAACAAAATTCTGTTTTTCTGGCCTAACATCCTCACAACCAGAACTCAATGAATGGAGATCAAATGAGCTCAAGGTTTTCACATAAACACCGAATATGTTTCCATACAAACCCACATAAGCAAGCTAGAGGGAAGGAAGAAGTGTAAAATACTGTTTTATGTTGCAGAATTATTGAATCTTTTGCAGAGTAGAACCAACTACCTTTGCTGAGATTTAGGCTTTGGTCTAAATCTCCCTAAGAGAGATAGGACTTTGCATCAATACACAGATCTCATCCACGCTGCTTGCAAGCACAAATTGTTTGTTTGCAATGATGCTATGGCAAAAATGGACTTGATAAGCAGTGTGTGAAGAACTACACGTGCTTGAAAAAGCCTCCTTTGGATACCCACATATTCTGCAAAGAGCATCTGTATATAGGACCTCTGCACTTCCATGTCCTGAGCTGCTTCATCCCAAACTAAGGACAGGCAGACAAGTAGACAGAGTTTATGGGTAGGCAAGCAACAGTACTAGCTGAAAAATATTTTCTTCCACCAGTCAGACAGCCAGAAACATGCACATCCATCCAGGTAATAAGCAACCCTCAAAAAAAGAAACCCAAAAAACACACTTCTGAGGCACTGTGTAATCCTGGAATCAGTTCCCATTCAGTGGCTGGTTGGCAGCAATTGGAGGTAGTTATGCCAGCTCACACGTCACACGGAGCCCTTATAGTCACACGCAGATTTGCAAGAGCTGGTTGCTTTGCCATTTAACCATCAATAAAAATCCCACAGTGTCTTTATCTAAGGACTGTATTGGCCACAGCAAGTGAGAGTCACTTCTAACCAGAGAGGGAAAAAAAAGTTAAATATTCCAGATAGAGAGCACACATGTTTAAGTACTATTTCAACACTACAAGATAAGATAGTAACAGCACACATTTTAATATAAGCTGACAGTGCTTCCAAAGCAAGTGTTTAGATACTTTGCTGAAATAAAATTATTTGGAGTTTCCAATGACATTTGTTTAAGCAAGTGACATTCACTTAAACAAGCATGAGTTTGCATTTATTTAAAGATGAAGATTTATTTTGTGGTTAATAATTGCTTGTATTAATGTTAAATCCTGTCTAGGCCTATCTTCAGTAATATCTTAATGGGTTTAATCCCTACAAGATGAAGATATAACCAAGCAATAAACAGGGCTTTTTGGCCTTCACTGCTGCGGCAGCTCGGTAATGTTCTACTCCTTGAGGAGTTAATTGATAACAAATAGGACTAATGAAATCGCATAATTGCTCCCGTTATAGGAGTTAAACTGTACAATTTAGAGCAAAATGGCAAATGTCTCATGTGGAGGGAAACAGCTGCTAACAGTATTGCTCAGTGTTAGCATTTGGTGACAGCATTAAACAAATTGCTAAGGGCCCAGTGCTACTGTCAGCCAGGCCATGTGATTGCAATATCATAGGCATAAATGAAAATTTGTCTGAACGTGGTAATGTAGTGCAGGTGGTGAACCAAACCATAGCAAAAATGTTCCCAAGTCAACAAAAGATGTTCCATTTTTTATGATTCTTTTTCTACAGAATGGAGAACAGAAGATTCAGGGGGACCATTTGAGCTGTCTGCTCTCATGGGAAACTCATCATCTAAAGCAGTTTACAAACTCATAAAGCTCCATTATAGTCTCCTTAGATTTCTTTTCCTCTCTATCCAGCTGGAGAATAGCTGCAACATGGTAAGTGGGAAGAGTCAACTAAGCTGAAAATCTGCCTCTGAGACTGTATTTCTTTGATTCACATTTTACTGAATCAAATGAGCTTGAGCTCTTTGAAGAGACAGCACCACCACTTCTAAAATACAAAGCTCACAAAAAATAGTCATGAATATAGCCTCTATCAGCAGCCACAGGCACTTGAAATAGAGTCCCACAACACTCCAAGATACTGTAAGAGACTTTTTTTTAGATAAAGAATATGAGATACTGGCAGACTGTGTGACTTGCTCCAGCTCAGAGAGCAGTGTGACATTTCAGCAAACCATTGGGAGAGGAGAGAGAAAATCTTGGCATTATGACTATTAGACAATGCTTCTTAGGATAATACATTCTTTGTTGTCTCAAAGTGCTTGCACATTGTCACAAAGTGCTTACCAACATGGATAACCATGGAAATCATATCCCACCTAGGAGAGCACAGAAGTATTACACTTATGGATCTTGAGTTAAAAGATCCTCAGCTGATGGTGCCCAGCAGAGTCACTTTGACTCTGTGGAGGCATATTCTTGACTTGGAAAGGTAACTCATGCCTTACCCAATTAAATCAATGGAAGTAGATAAAGCAATATTACCTACGGTAGTGCAACGGCTCTTCAGTTTCACACAAAAGCAAGGGAAAAAATGCTGTGTTTCTCATAAATAATTTCTAGAAGTTTTGGGTTAAAAAAAAAAAGAAGGGGAAAAAAAGGATCTATTTTTAATTCAAAATATCTCCTCCAGAAATGTGAATACAGTGTGTTTAGCATACAGCATAGATTTTTTTTCCTGACTCTGATTCCCTGAATGTTTTATTTTGTTGAGTTCCATTAACTTTGCTGAATCATTTCTTGCAGATTCATCGTAATGTTGGAATCTGTATGAGCACCTTTCAAATGCAGTCTTGCTGTGCAAGAATTTATGCACTTATACAGTTTTCCATTAAGAATTTATACATTCCCTTTGCAAGAATTTATTCTCTGTCTCCAAATTCTGACTGGAAAGACGTTTCAGAGTTCCTGAATCACATTTGGATGAGGAACACCAAAACTGTCAATCTAGTATTTATGACTAACAAGAAATAAGACTTCACTGAGCATTCACGTAGTGCTTCACTCTCTTCTTTTTCTAAATAGAATATTTAAACAGAAGCTTAGTTTATCCTAAGCTTTTTCCTTTTACATTGTAATTGGAACAGATCATTAAAAAAAAAAAAGCTTAATGAGTAATTTTTCAGTGAAGAGCTTCAACTTCTCAAACATGTCAACGTATCACACATCAGAACTGATACTCCCCTCCCCTCCTCTGTTTCTCCCTCCTGGAATTACCTATAACCCCTATGGTCTGCTTCTGCATGGGGTCAGTGCTGTAGCCAGCCTAGCCCAGGAGCATGTCCCCACTGCTGGCGTGTGGGCTCCTCCTCTGTGTTCCTCAGCCCATGACATGTCCCCCGGAGCAGAGAGACAGGGATGCCAGAAATGTCTTGTGGATCAACAGCACTTGAGGCATGGCACTGCCTGTGACAAAGACTGTTCTTCACTAGGTGCTCCCTGCCGGCCACCCTCTCCCTGGGAGGAAGTCGTGGTAATCTAAGTGTTAGACTCAGCTCGTTCTGTGATTTCAGCTAATTTATGTCTTCATGGGTTCAAATCCAAACATTGAACTTTACTAAAAATAATTGTCTTTGGTTGTCTGGAAAAACCAAGTGAAGGGTGAATTTAACTCATGCTGTACTTTCTCTTGCAAAGCTGTTTTTTCCATCAATTATGTTTAAAATTTCAATTTGCAGACAGCATATCCTTTGAGAGAATTTGTATGGTGCTTATGGTGTGTTAGTGTGTGTTTGCACATATAAATGCTTAAAGACCATCCTATAAATCTGAACTAGCAATTACACAACTAAAATTTCAGACACAATAAATGAGCTAAATATTTCCCAGAGGTGACCCACAGCAACTGCCTCACTTTCACAATTTGCAGGTTACATAACACATGATCCCGCTCCATCTTGATTGATCCAGCCCACGGCCATTGAGGTGCCTTTGGCAGCTCTTCTCTGTGATGGAAGAGGTAGCTCCTATGCTGCCTTTCTTCACAGGACTTATCCTGCTCCTTGCAAGAAGGAACCTCTCCTCACCTTCCAATCTGCTGTGAAAAAAGTACTTTTTCAGGAACTCTAAGTATGGTAAACCTGACGCAAGAAAGTCCTTTGGGAAAAACATTCCTTTGTTAAGTCCATGACACACTTCCTCATAGCAAATTAGCAGAAACCATTATTTCAAATTGAACTGGCCAAATATGACTTGGTTTTATGACAGATTAGGTCAATTTATGCTCAGCGAACTGGTCTTCCAACAACAGAATATCTGTAGTGAGTAATGGGATTGGTTACGGTAACCTAGACTTTTGCATCTGTAGAGTGGCCCTTTTGAAGTCACGTGAGTCTCCATCTCTGGAGATGTTCAAAACTCACCTGGACACAGCCCTGAGCAACCTGCCCTAGGTAACCCTGCCTGAGCAGGAGGTTGGATGGGGTGGATCCCCAGGGCTCCCTTCCCACCTTCCCAGTCAGAGTCTGATTCTGTGAGGCTCCTTTTCCTCTGATATCTCCTTCCAGGCTCCAGAAATATTTTCAAAAGTAGCACTTGTGAACAGAAGCTATTTTGTTTAACCTTTTAAAAATTTAAACGTGCAAAATCAATCATCTTTTAAACCATGTTAAGAAAAAAGGCCTAGTGAATAAGCCGGGGTCCTACTGATATCCCAAATTAAAACCTATTGCTTACAATATAAATTGGAAATTAGAAATTCAACAGAAGTGAATTTCTAAGAATATATATTTAATATATTTGGAAAACTGCATCGAAAAATAAAGAAATTTAAAAACTTTTGTGGAATGGGAAATAAGCACTCAAAATATATGAATATCAGGTTGAATGTTATTTATCTAATAAGGAGGATTTTTAAATTATTTTTGTATATTAATTATTCAAATTAATGTCTCTAACAAACATAGATTGCATGCACATTTCAGTTTTCGGTTCTTGTCTCCTTTATAGAAAACAACGTGCTTATTACAACATTTATGACTAATCTCATGTCTTTCTGTGTTTAGGAAGGGTGCAGTGTTAACTGACTGTGCTTTAATTTCTATTTAGTTATACAAAATATTTTCCCTGAGATGATAAATCAGATTATTCTACTGTGCAGTCTTAAACATGAATCAGTTGTAAAGGAATTTCCCCGGGGACAGAGAAAAGGCGAGTTACAATCACTAATTGCATTTCCAAATATATCTCATAGTTGTCCTACAGACTGTAAAGAATTCCAATATCTGTTCTTAAAAAAAAAAAAGAAAAAAAAGAAAAGAAAAAAAGCTTCACAAAAATCTAGACAAAAGCTAACAGATGGATAACACAGATGCTGCCAAGAATCTGCCAATATGGGCAATATCATTTGCTTCCTGGCTATTCACCCTCCTGCTTAAATGCACGAGTGGGTAGCAGTTAAAATATTTCTGTCTGACTCACTTCAGAAAAACGTTTCTTTTCCTGCCAACTATTTATTGACCGTATTTAGAGGAGGACGCAAAAAAAGATACTGGCCTAGGCTAGTAGGCGTGCTTAGTTAGCACAGTGGAGAAGGCTGGTGCACACCAGGCACAGGTCCTTTCACGGGCCGTATACTGGCAGAGCTAAAGCCAAGCATAGAGCCCGACATAATGTGATGAATTCTGCATATGGCAGACAACTTCGGCCTGATAGAGCAGTAATTGTAGTAGTAAAGTAGTAATTTGTAGTTTCTGCAAATGCCATATTTTCTGAAAATCCCAGCTCAGGGCCCCCAGCCACAGCGCCTTGCCAGAAGCTAGAGCATAGCTCTCAGCCTCATGGAATAAAGCACCATTTTAGGATCCAGCTAGGGAATACTTGTGAATAACTTTTCATCTTCTGCAGAGGACAAGGGAATGCCTTCAGCCTGCTTCCACCATGCAAATACTTTGGTGTACGCATACACAAGCATGAGGATCATCTGTCCTCGTCTTTCTGCCTGCTTTGTCATTCCACCCCTGACTGTAGCCCAAGTAACTCATGAAGGCCTAAAGAAGTGACCTGCTTAGCAGTTAATGCTAGTGAAAATCAAACCAAAAATTCTAATCTTATGGTTAGGTAGTCAGTCAGGGAAGTGTGAACAAATAAGAATATGAGGTAGAGAAGTGTGTACTGGTTTAAACTGATCATTTTGGAGCAAACAGAGAAGTTTGGTGGATTTTTTGTTTCAGAAGTTCTACAGGAGACAGAAAGTCAGCAAAGGTCAGGTAAAGTCTGAGGAGAATACAAGATAGATATAATAGGTAACCTTTGCCCACAAGCGAGTTACTGTAACTGGAATAAAATTGACAACATGTGAAATAATTACTTAAGTCCATCCTTTAGAGTCTCTTGGTTTAATCTTGAAAATGTAATGCAGTGCCATAGAAAGACTTCTGGGGAGCTCTCTGAGGAGACAATTCTGAGCAAGGCAGCTCAGGGATTGAAGGCTCTGTAACTACAGAGAGATGGACAAAACCATCCCAGTACTATAGATTGCCTGTATTGGAGATAAAAATTTCTGTGATCTGTAGAGTCATAACAATCTCCCATGGGAAGCAGAGGCCAGACCTTGAGAGAAAAGATGTTTGGTTACCTAGGCTGAGTGATAAGGAGCAGGGATGCAGCTGCTCAGACTGGTTCACAGGCAGCCCCCCCCGAAACCTGTTGAGGCCAGCCACTCGGCCGGGCTTGTAGTCAACTTAACTGCAGACGTCCTCCAAAGTAGCTTTGGAGGCCAAACACCCAGAAATGACGAAGAAGAGGAGGAAGGCAGGACCCTCGAATTGAGGGCTGGGAGCCCCAACTGGTGTGCGTGCCTGCGCACTCTGGGTGAAGAGTTGCTCAACTCGAGGCGGAGTTTGTTTGCCCCTCGGGCTGCCTCCTGGGTCGGACTGACCCTATGTGCCAGGATGCACTGGGCATAGAGAGGACAGTGTGAAGAGAACAGGGAGAAACTCCTAACTCTGAGGCCTACACTGTCTCCCTCTCTGATCTGCCGGCTCGAGAGGAGTGTTGGGTCCAGTATCCCGCCAGCAGGTATCACCTCGTGAGTAGTTATCCATACTTTGCTTCTTTTACGTGCTTTCACCTGAATAAATGCTTGATGTAGTCACCTCATTCTGGCTGATTATTGCTGAATCCCGAGCCCATCCAGAACACTGCCACACACAACTCATTTACCCAGGTTCAAGATAATATTGGACAAGAACTTGCAAGTATGAGAAAAGCTCAAAAAACTATGGTTCAGCTCATTCCAAGCTTGACTATCTCTGCACTGATAACTTCTCCAGGCTTGGGTTATACCTATGGATATATGCTATAAAACATCTGACCAATGACTGGTTATGATGAGGAGGAGGCAGAAATACTATCCACTGGGAAAATATATACATATATATATAGATAGATAGATTATTTCTGGCTAATAATAACATCAAAGTGAATGGCAAAATGGAGCTGAATGCTAAGTAAGAAACCACATTGCATGTCACAGATGAAGCTGGTTTTGCTTTGTAGAGCTCCTAGGAGGGCAGAGAGAAAGTAATTGCACTCTCTGAACATGCAATTATTTCCTCTTTTATAAAGTCCTACATGCTGCTAGCAATGATCTGCTAGGTTGCATTACAGACAAGTAAATGAACAGTTTGCACTCTAAAAAATGTAAGAGAAGACAAGATTTGTTCATTAAGTGGATATAGACTCCTACTATTTGCAATAAAGTGTGGAAATGATGAGTTTGGGCTTCACACTGTGCTGCGAATTTCACCCAAGGTAACCTCTAAACTGCCTTGTGCAAGGTTAGTTATCTATGGACTTCAATTTACCGTTTGATGGATTGTTCTTATCACAAATCATCGCACAAGCAAACAACCGTCCATCATTCTGTGCAAGCATATAAGCAAAGGAGAGGCTGGCAAATACTCCCAGATGACTAGAATTTCCCATCCACTTGGCCATGAACCGCATCTGCTTCATTAACGGCCCTTAGTGGTCTGCATTGCTCCTTCTGCTCTTATTTGCACCAACTACAAGCAAAGATTACAAGTGTCTAGCAGAGCCAAAACTATGATCAATCCCAAACTTATCCATTAAGAGGAACTCAGTTTCTCATGACAGAACTGAAATGCTATCAGTAGAAGTACCTTCATTTATCGGAGAAATGACGTTAGTTCTTTTGTTCCAGATCCTTTGAACCTCATAGCCTCTTTTAACATTTCACCTCCTACACTATAAATGACTGCCAGCAATCACGTTAGCCGACTTCCATTTCACTATAAAATGTCAGTTACATAAGCTTTTGTGGCAGCTATATGCAGAGGGAGTTGTTGAACCTCCCTGCTCACAGCTGTATCACTTTACTCATGTCCGACTCGTGGTCCTCTATCCTTCAGCAAAGCAGCATCAGAGACCTCAAAACTATCGGTCAAACATTTTTGTAAGCAAATAATGAATCCAAAACATATATTTAATGCTATGGAAAAAGATGAAAAAGATCATCATGAAAAAATAGGACATATTGGATTGAGGAAAAGCACCCATATGCCTGGTCAGCTTGAGACGTGTTAGAAAGACAAAAAGAATTGAACTTGCATGAACAACAAAGAACAAATCAAAGAATAGTTCAGCCTTATCTACAGCTAACCATTCCATGCATATTCCAAAAAGAAACAAAAATATACAGTGTAATTATTCACCACTTTATGTTGAAAATCTTCACAAAAGTGAAGGGCATAAATCACATAGTCCCTCAATAATAAGCATTAATATGTGGTTCTTATCAAGTATTGAAAAAAAAAAATCTTACAGCACTGCAAATTTAACTTTGAACTAGAGACTGTTGGGTTATTTTAGACATTGTTTTCACTTATCTGAGTACTTTCAACAGACTTTCTATTTCAATATACTTGTCAGTTAGAAATACATTTTTCCAGTAAATTACACAGCTTCTTTTTATCAAAAATGGTTTGTGCATAATTTAGCATCAGAAAAGCAAAATCTAAAGCATTCATTTATAGTAACACAGAATTGTGCAATTGGAAGGTGGTGCTGGAATTCACCTATCTTGTTCCTACAGACTTTCAATGAAGGCAATCCACAGCCTTCCAGGCAATGTATTCCACCTTGATGGCTAGCAAGGCTTTCTTCATCTTCAATCTGATTTTTCCGTGCAGAAATGTAAGTATTTTGCTTCTTGTCCTAGCAAAAATTCCCTTTCCTTTTTTTTAACCTATATATATAGATAGAGTCAGTAGATAAAGAGACGGATGGACAGGCTAGCGCGGATGCCGTTGCACGTGGGCAGCCTGTTCCCAGCTGTGCACATGAGCAGGCTGCCCAGGTCCTGCTGCCTGCAGACCAGCAGAGCCCGTCTGTGCCACAGCATCTATACACAACATCTGTACAGTCACCTACAGCCACCATGCAGTCCCCAAGACCATTCACATCTCTAAATGCGCAGGGCCGATATAGACCTTCCTGGGCCAGGGCTGGGAAGCCAAATCCTGTCCCATACCTTCATACAGTGCCAAGACTTCATTCTTTAAATCTTGCTTCTTTAAAGCTTTTAGTTTGTTAATTCCAGTAAGTCCTTTAGAAATATTCGCTTCTGTGTTTCCTTTTCTGTTAAAGTTCTGCTGATTCTACTTTTGAAAAGGGATTACTATGACAATTTTGGGGAGAAGGCATCACTCCTCAGATTACCTGTGGATTTAGTAATATGAAAAGAAATAAAGAAACATTCTTCAATGCAAGTTTGCCTGCATAGACGATCAAATTTATAAAATAACTTAGCTTATATATACTTTGCTTAAGATATGGTAGGTATTTTGACTCGCACAAGTCAAATGCGAGTTTTGGTGAAACCCCAAGCTCTTTCTTTTAATTCCTTTCCCAGAGTTTGAGGTCTTCAAAGACATGGTCCTGATTGCAGAGCTCAAGTTCTGGTCTATCAAAAACAAAATGTGGAGAAAAAAAAAGAGAAAAAGCTGGCAAATTGAGGAGTTGCTCTGCCAACATTGCAGACACTGAAGTGTAATGGTGCAGGAGAGGGACTTCTCTGCAGGGCTACAGGGGCACCACAGGCACCCAGAGGTCACCCGTGCCCACATGGGACACAGCAAAGGTGCCAACGTCAGGTTGCATTCTCAGCTTTTGAGGCTCAATGTGATTTACCTGCTTATTTTTTCAAACTTATTCCTTGTTGAGATGGCAAAAACCTCTAGAGCAAAGAGAATTGTTTAGGTTCTGTTTAGAGAGCAACAATCTCCCTGGGCTTTAAGACCAGAGTAGTCCTATGTAATAATAATTACAGGAGTTCCCTTTACTGATTTACTGCATCATTCCTCAGGTTTAGCAGAGTGAGGTAGCAGGCACCTCTGGCCTTGCTTTCCAAGATATTTCAGGATCTAAATCCATGTCATTGTAGAGCCTCCTCCGGAAGAAAGGAACCTGCCCTAATTCCCACCAGCTGCTCCCTTGGTCCATTTACGAAAGATGCAACAATTTGCCGGACATATGTGCCAGGTTGACAGTACAGGTTTTTTATGAACTGGCCCAGCTGGTACTATTTCTTTCATTGGTGGTTTCTTATTTTTAGGTTAAGACAGTAAGTACTGTTAAATATCCTTTAATTTTAAGCTTTTATGCCCCATTATATTACATTTAAATTGTCAGCAAGATGATATAATGGGTAACAATCAAGGCGCATCAGGCATGATTAAAAAGCTAAAATAATCATTTTATCATATGATTAAAAAGCTAATAATCCTCTAAAAATGGAGGTGATTGGAGTTGCCTAATAATTTTATCTGAGCATCTTTTGACATGCGTAGGTTTTTAAATCTTTTTTTTTTTGAATCATAATGGGCCTAATTCTGTGGCTCCCCTACATGTAAATGCAGGTCAGAAGGATATTCTAGTTTTGAAAGAGCAGACACCAACAACAGGAAGATTTCTACTTAGTAGACTAGCAAATTTCAACAGCAAACTGGTTTTTTTCTCATTGTTTTTTCTTTCTGCTTTCTGTAGCTTTATCTTCTCAGAACTTGGTAGGATATCATTTCCCTCTTTCCAAACTGTTTTTCCTAAGTTTTTAAGTTACAAAGTGTAAAAAAAAAGAAAAATTAAATCTTTAAAGGTAATTCATTCTATTAAATCTGATGCCAAAAGAGGGAGGAAAATGAAGAATGAAAATGGTATCCAAGCCCCATGAAATTTGTAGCAGAGTCTACTTTTTAAAAGCAGAAAGAAGAGAGGGTTGGTGATTATCTTGTCTCAAAGATCAGTAGAAGTGGGCAAGAGGAGTGCTAAAGCATCCATGTTGAAGGAATCCATCTGTGCAATGACTTTCCATGAGAAATTAAGCTGACGTAGATATTCTTGGCAGTACTTTTTTTTCTCTAGCAGAATAATGCCTCAAACCTCTCTTTCCTGTAAATTAAGGTATGTGACTCTGCAGGGGACTTTGTGTGAGCAGAAGACAATCTCTATTGTGTTTAATTGGAGCCTCATTATTCCAATTTACTGCATGAAGAGACCACTCAATGCTGAAGTGCTGGGCAGTGGCATAAAAGCTGTATGATAGCTGAATGAAAGGATTTCAATTTCCCAAATTTCCTAGCTATAATTTAGGTGTTTCTCACACCCCAGTCACTCTCAAACAACTTGAAAACCTTTTCTCCCCCATGTACTAGAATTGACAGGTAATGAACACCTCCTGCATGGCAAGTACAAGTTAAGAGTGTTTAGGTTATTCCTAATTTTAAAAGATGTAATTCTGTTTAGAACAGAATTCTACAGCAGAGTTCTGTGTGTGTGTGCATGTGTGTGTGCACAAGACTCAAGCTTGGCGAAAAGACTACATGATTGGCAAGAGATACTTAAAATTATAGGGCCTACTTTGCTACCGATTTTGCATCAGGTTGATTGGCATATATAATCTTGAATTTAAGCTTTGAAATATATAATTTTGTCAGACAGTGGGGCCTAGATCCTGCCTATGTATTAGAAATATGGGTCTGGAGTAAGAAGTAGCTGCTGTCATTATTCAGTCGCCCTCAGTTGACCGTTTCCATTTCAGTATCCATTCCTGGGGATGCAGAATTGGGCTTTTCCAATGCTTTTGGCAACATTGTTTTATTGCTTTATTTATCTTTTAGTTACACATGGTACAGAGCAACAGAAGAGGTATAAAAACAATTCTAAGCAAATAGGCAAAGCAGGCAGTAAAGACGAGAGAAAAATGTTAATACAACTACAGAAATCCCTGGAGAGGTCAGATAAAAACTGTGGGTACAGTTCTACACACTGCTATCCAAAAAACGGTAAGTTCAGATGAAACAGGTGCTTTGTAAGACTATTATTTCAACTGGAGGAACAGGGAAGCTATTTTGGAAGGAAAGCTGAGAGATGGGCTTGCTTAGTCTAGCAGAACAAGAGCTGAGACTTAATTGGATTAGAACACAAGCACCAGAGCAAAAGAAACACTTAGCCTAACAAATAACATGTGGCTAGAGCTGGCTGTGGATAAGTTCTAGTCTTCAGCCTGGAAGAAGGTTTTCGTCTTCTTCAAAATTTGCTCTTCTGGTTCTTCTGGTCCTCTGGTCTTCTGGTTTTATGGTTCTTCTGGTCTCCTTCTGGTCAGAGGTCTGGTCTGAAGTCTGGAGCCAGACTTGTGGTTACGACCTTGGTCAGACTTTGACTGAAGTTGCAGAAATCTTCAAACAGGATTAATAAGGGAGGAAAGAAAAAAATAGTTTTAAGTTTGGCTAGTTACAAAAGGATGATGTAGGATAGGTTTTCAGAGTATGGAAATGTGGGCTCACTGATCCAGGAATTCTTTCACAGTTTCTGAATTTCTTTATTCCTCCACCATTGAAAATAAACAAACCTTTACAAATCTCCTGGTATATTTTCACAAATGTCAAAACCATAAATAATTGTTCAGGGTTCAAAAACAAGAACATTTAATTGAAAAAAGTCTTTATTTTTTATATTAGATCTTCTTTTTCTATTAGAAATGTTACATTTACCCAAATGCCTTTGCGAATCACTTTCCAATTCATGTCACAATTTCAAACCTGTCAGTAATAGTAATTGAAATCTGTTCACACTACTAACTGTTACCCTATAAATAATATCAAAGAGACAGATCAAATAGATGCCTGAATGAAGATATAGAAGGGTTTAATTAAATTAATGATCAAAATAATGTATAAGGATAAATAATTACCTTTAAAGAACTATATTAAGTGACAAAGGAAAGCTTTATTATATCATTCTTTTGATTTAAAGAAGAATCAAATCACACCTACATTAAAAACTCTAAATGCCTTAATATGTCATTATACTTCCAATAATAGAATGTTATTCACCAAGAAGCAATAAATATTCATGTGAGAGAAACAGTTTAATACAGCCAGTGGCATTAAATAATTATTTATAGATAACCAAGTAAGCTAGACAATAGAGCAAAGGCACAAAAAGATGTCAACTGATACCTGTGGGATGCAGAATTTATAACCCACAAGCAGTGGATTATTAGTGGATAAAGTCTTGCTTGGCTCCCCAGGCCTCCCCTGTCTAAAAAGCAACATGTTCCTCTTGTTTCCTCCTTTGCTACGAAGTCCAGGTTGGCAGCGGCTGTAGTTTCTTAATAGTCCATTACATATTAACTGAAGCGTCTGCTCTTTGTCATTGCCTGGTTATCCCTGTCTGCCAGGTTTGGTGGGTTTGCACCCACCTTTATTTATTGTCCCCTTTGCACTGAAAAGGTCCTTGAACTGACACCCTCAGCAGCGCAGACACTCTCACATTCCCCTCAACCTCACAGAGCCCGTTCCTTTACAGTGAGGAAGAAGTTAGTCTTTTTAAAAAGTAGTGTTTACCTTGCAGGAAAGTGGAGAGCAACTCATTATATTACTTTGACAATAACAAGCATTCCCAAGAAGACAAAATTACATTTGTGTCTCATTTTAATACCATTGTCTGGTGAATCTTGAAAATACACGTACCATTCCAGCTAACACCATATTGGAACAAGGACAATAAGCAACATGCAAGATCCGGAGTGCTGAGAATCCGACTGGGATTCTCCTCTTCTCCTAACACCACTGCAACTTATGTGAGTGCCAGGTGACAGGGGGATGCTGTGCTGGAGATGGAGCTGAGAGAAATTTAAGCAGCTGTTCGACTTGACCTGATTTGCATCAAGTACTGTTCTGTCCAGCGCTGAAAACCGGCTCAGGCTCATAAATTATAAACTTCTAGCTATCTTCTGCTTACTGCAAGATACGGAATTTCAGAACAAGTCATTTGTACTCTAAATAGACAAAACAAATCTGAGCTGTGAAAGATTTCCCCAAGTCATGAATTTTTAAGAACATCGACCCGCCTTTGAGAAATCTAGTCTTATATGCACTTTCAGTGGCAAAGATTTCAGTTCTTGTAAAAGACACTGTATTTGTACCTCTCTTTCTGTGCCACATTTGTGAGCATTGACAAGACTCCCATGTTTGTGTGAGCTGCTTTCACAGATGTTATATGCGTATCATCCAAAATATATCAAATATTTTCTTAAAAGCACTATTTCCCTTCTATTCCCTAACCAATAACAAACAGAAAATGATAACATCAGTTAAAATAATGCCCAGTGTTAAGAGAGAAAATATGTCTGGTTATACACTAAAACTGCAGCTATGGCAGTGCCTCCGTGGCTACAGAACTGTGAGAGCAGCTGCCTGTGCAACCACTGGACTCTGCTGCCATCAAGTGGGAATCGGGATAAATATTCAGAACCAGATTGAATAATCTCACAGTTCTCATTTATTACATATCTCTATGATTTTTCTTCTGGACTGTTGATGCTAATATTTACTGGTTGGCAACAGGTTAGCCATCAGGCAGCAATGTGCCCTCGTGGCCAAGAAGGCCAATGGGATCCTGGCTGCATCAGGAGGAGCGTTGCCAGCAGGTCGAGAGAGGGGATCCTGCCCCTCTGCTCAGCTCTGGTGGGTCCGCACCTGGAGTATTGGGTGCAGTTCTGGGCTCCTCAGGACAAGAGGGATGTGGAGCTTCTAGAGAGGGTCCAGCATAGAGCAACGAAGACCATTAAGCGACTGGAGCATCTATTGTATGAGGAAAGACTAAGTAAGTGAGCTGTGCCTGTTTAGCCTGGAGAAGACTGAGAGGAGATCTGATCAGCATGTGCACGTACCTGAGGGGAGAATGTAGGTAGAATGGAGCCAAACTCTTCTCAGTGGTGGCCAGTGACAGGACAAGGGGTAATGGGTACAAGTTGATTTCCCGGCAGTTCCACCTCCATGTGAGGAAGAACTTCTTTCCTGTGAGGGTGACAGAGCCCTGGAACAGGCTGCCCAGAGAGGCTGTGGAGTCTCCTTCTCTGGAGATCTTCCAAACCCGCCTGGATGCCACCCTGTGCCCTGTGCTCTGGGTGTCCCTGCTGGAGCAGGGAGGTTGGACTAGATGATCTCTAGAGGTCCCTTCAACCTCAGCTATTCCGGGATTCTGGGATTTATCGTGTAACCCCACTACTGAGGAAGGAACAAGCTTTCAAAAACTGAAGAAGGCATAGAGATCTTTTCTAGACATACCTGATGGGAAGGATGAGAAAAGGAACAGCAGGCAGTTAATTGCTTCTCCATCAGGAAGGATCCAATTAGCCGTAGGACATTTCTGTAGCAGGCACAAATGTGATGAACTCTCTAGCAGAAATCACACCACCACCAAAAGTGAGGATTCACCTTAAAATGTATCGTCACTGTTCAGCTTTTATCCCTCCCAGAGGTGACTGTGGAGATCAAGCTGACCTCTCTGCTAGCAGATTTTGCTGGGAGGCAAAAGCAGCTTCAATGCTCACCCAAGACTAATTTATGTAAAACTGCAAACCTAGGAACAATTCTAAAAGTTTAGAATAAAAATTGCTTATTGAGGAGTATTTTTGTTATCACTCATCATAGACTGTATATGGTAAAGTTTTTAAAAACAATTTTTTTCTAGGAAGGAGACAATGTATCAGCTGCAAAATATTAATGCACTGCAGTACTGATACGGTGTGGGGAACAGTACTGCAGTCCTTTGACACATTTAACTTTCAGGTGCTATTGTTGATTTGTAGAAAATGAAGCAAATTTAGCTTTGGCGAATTGAACCCTTGTATCTCTTTAAATTGAATGTAAGACACAAAGAAGCTGTGTGTTTTGTTTTTTGCTTTTATCCCTGGCTAGTGTTTCATATAGACTTTTCATAAACTGATCAAGTATCACCTTAAACAGGGGTTTCTCTAGTTCCCCAAGTTTCCATAAACTTAATTCTCAGATGGTGAAAAAATCTTATAACTTTTCACGTAAATTCTTTCAGGTGAGGCTGTTTCACTATTTATTTAGTGAATATTCTCTTTTCTTTGGCATCTCTGTCCTGATGTATTTATATGCAGCAATAATATCTCTTGTTAACATTTGTTTAAGAGTTGCCAAACTCTTTAGTCTTCTCAAGCCTTTCTGCATTAGTAGTACCAAATAAAGAGGTACTTGCCTTCTGTTGCACAAATCTAAAGGAATAAAACAATGACAATTGAATATAAGGACAGAATTATTAGGAGAAATGGGAAACTACTCAGAGCCCTGTAAACAGAAATAAGCATAGAATAGATTTTTCTGTTCAATAGCCATACAGAAAATTGCCAGCATTAATTTGGTCTGTTTCAAAATATAATACAATTTCCACTCAAATGTTTTATTAATCAGAATGGGAAAAATGGTTTAAACAGAAATGTTTTATTTAATCATAATAAAGTAGTGTTTAGAGTGTTTATTAAAGAAATAAAAATGTATAAATGTACAAATCTTACCCACTTTTATGGGTTATTGTTTTGAAAAAGAAGCCTTTTTAGATGCCATTTCAAAATTTTTTTAGATTTAACTTAGAAAACAGCAAATAAAGCATTTCAATAATACAAAATATCCCAGCCTGAAAATTTCGAAAATAAATGTTTTGACATTTTCACAAATTATCCTTCCTTTTTCCAGTCTAAACTACTTACCATATTTGATATGATAATTTGACATCACAATTTGATTAACTGAAATGTCCTATTTTGATAAAGTTACTAAACATCAGAAAAAAAAAGATAGCCCACATCTACCTACAGCATCTGTCTCATCTTGCTCTTTAGCTTTGGAGAAAAAAAAGGTGATTGATGTAATTATCTGCAAAACGATAAGTGAGATGGTCAAATGGAGAAAAAGATTCAGTTATTTTTTGCTTCTCCCAGTATAAAAGCTGTGAAATATCCAATGCAGCTAGCAGATGGCAGGTTCAAAAAAGAAAGAAGGAAAAAAAAATTAATTTCACTGTGGAATTCACTGCGGAAGCTAAATGTTTAGAACAGCTCAAGGGATACATTTACAGAGGGGAATCCTTGGAAGATGACTACAAACCTAAGCATCATCTCTGGCTCAGGACGTCCCCAAGCTTCAGATTGATGAAGTCCAGGGGAATACTTTAACAAACTGTTTTTGTGTGTTTTCTCTTTTGCCTGGGCTGGTAATTCTGGAAATCCTCTGATAAAAGATCCTGCGATAGATGGACCTTGAAGTGACCCACTTCTGTTCTGAAGTGCACTTGTACAAATAATGCAGAACAATAGAATTAATGAAAGAATCAATCCTGCCCAATCTTCTTGTAGTGAACAACTGTGTTTGAATGGCACATACCCTATTTAAAACATCATATTTAATATTTGCTCTTTTGAGCAGACATTTTTGAGTTCCCATTCAGAAAGAGCAGCTGTCTTTCTGGGAAACATTAACAACCCACACATTGCCTATTTTATTTTCCCTTTAGTAGAGCTTATGTTAGATTGTTCTATCAAACTGTTTACTGTGGCATACTAGCTTATTTTATTTCTTCTCATCTTAGGTAGCAATTCAGATTTGTTCTTCTTTGGGTTCTTGAGGATCACAGTGACAGCTCTTGGTCTCACCTATATTTGTAGCCTTTGAAAAGTACTTTGCTCCGTGATACGTAAGCACCATGAAGATACAGCTAAGCTGGTGGCATCAGCCACACAGTGCATGGAGGACTGCCAGAAGAGTCAGGCTGACCTGGGCCATCCCCCCTTTTTTCTGTGACAATTGCAATAGCTTCTTTATTGTTTATTATTCAAAAGGATAATTACTTTTTTTTCCATTTCTGGGAGCAGATTGACTTTCCCAAAGGAAAAGATGACAGTGGTAAAACAAGAATGATAGTGAAAGGAGTTCTCAAACTTTGCTTCATCGACCGCTTTCTCTGGGTGTGTAGTGGTAAAATAATACAGATAACTCCTTCAGATTCCCTGCTCCATTAGGGATTTTTTTGCAAAAAAACCCACCATTTTTTCCACATATTATTCATCTGTGAACAACTGGTGCCCTTGTTACAGGAATGATACTATATTGTAACTGGGAGTTTAGACTGCCCATGGTGGTAAAGGTGATGGTGGAGTTCACAAAACATCACATGTCACACAACAAAAAGCAGAATAGGGTTACAAGAGAAAGGCATGAGTCACTGCATACTGTTAAGAACGATATTAATTCAGTATTAAACAAGGCCTGGTATCATCCTGAGAGCAGCTGACCTCACATAAATTTGTGGTGCCAGTTATAGCTCTACGGCACTTGAAAATACACCCAGTGATATACGAAACACCCTACTGAAGTACTCGGGCACTGATCTTCAACACAGTGTGCTACTGTATGAAGGACAAGAGAAAAAAAACGAGGAAGAAAAATCAGGGTGGAGAACCACAGCAGAGAGTGACGCGCAGCCGTAAGAATTTATGCTACAGAAAAACGCTACTGCCTGAGGAACAGTGACAGAGAGGTGGGTGTGGAGACACTCATGGAAGTGGCAGAAGAGAAGGCAGAGGCCTCCCCTACCCATGTCGCTGGGGCAAGGTGGTCATGCTTGCCTCTGCCAGCAGGCCGAGATGGACATCCTGGAGGAAGGAAAGGGGTGGCCAGCCATGCTAGAGAAAGAAAAATGCCCTGCAGAGATGGTTCTCCAGGAGGGTGGCCTGTCCTTGCCTCCAACAGAGCATTCTCAGGCATTGTCAGCCACTCAGGCTACACTTCCCGGAGTCAGGCTGATGCTTCTAGCCTCCTTCCTTGCCTCTTTCTTCCCAGGTACAGCATTTGACTTGCCAAGTGTTCCTATCAGCCCAGTCTCCTTCCTGTCCAGGTCCCCTTGCATGGCAGTGCTGCCCTCGAGCTTATCAACTGGTCCCCTCCCAGTTGTGGTGGCAGCTGCAAAGTTGGCATGAGTGCACTGTCACTTCCTCGGGGCTGTGGATGAAGCTGCTAAGCAGGACAGGTCCTGGGATAGACACCTTCTTATTGTTATTGTTAACAAGAATCCCTCTTGTTAACAGCCTCCAGGGCAGAGTCCAGTCATCCAACCGGGTTTTTAACCATTTGGTTTTCCACTTATTTAAGATCACAGTGCCCTAACTCAAATAATGCTGCCTTCATTCATTTTTCCTGTGCACTATCCAACATCCCAATATCAAAAGCTTTATGTAACAGAGATGTATGTAGGAATTCTTGTTCTCCTTTGAGAAAACGTAATCTCCATCCTCAAAATGTCCTTACATTAATCGTAAGCAGACTTATTGATGAGATGATTGTGAGAACTGAGTCAGAAAAAAAATGCAGGGTTACATGACCCAAGAACAGGAGAGAACTACAGTCATTAATCGAAACATTAAAAGAAGAAAAGATGACTTAGAAAAAGAGACAGGGAATGCTAATTCTCCTTTGCCCATCATTATTTCAAGGAAACTGGACTCTTTCCAAAGCTGGGCACTTTGCGTCTATCTATGCTGCAATAGAGGAGCTATTTGGGATCCGCATAACTGTAAGATAAATGGACAGCAGAGGATTCCCTCCTTACTCAGGTTGACTAGAGACAGAAGAATATTTCATGATAACTTTTATATGCTGTTCCTGAAGGTGACCACAATTAAGCCAAGCCTAAATAATGATGGTTAGCAAGATACCACTAAAAATGAAATATTATGGAGAAATCCAGAGTATGTGATGTCAGGGTCAATAACCAATACGTGTGATCTAATTGAAACAACAACAAGAATTTAATGAGCCCTGAATTAATGCAATGGGAGAAATTTTTATTAAAAAAAATGTCCTAACAAAAGAAGATTAAACATTTGTGAGATCTGAGAAAAGCCGAAGGGATCAAAACATGAAAAATATTTCATTCTTGCACGAGTTATAAACAGAAGGATCTCTGAGAAACTTGGTGAAAGAAAAAAAGCAACATCTGCACCAGAGTGGACAAAGGTATTTCAATGGAATTCATTTTAACCGCAAAGAAGAAATTGCTCACTTATTTGGGAGAAACATATTAACCTCTGATAAGCAGTGAGTCAATAAAAATGACTTAGGAGTTCTTTCTGGCCTTAAACCCTGATAATCAATGAATACCAGACAACACCTGTGCAAGCCAACTGCTTGTCATTCATACCACGAACCTCTTTATCTTTCCCTTCACACTAAAAGAACAGCATCCTTCTTTGCTCTCTGCTCCCTTGCAAATCTCAAGATTAGATCTTAAAGATCATAGGCTAAAGACGATGAGGATTCTTTCTCCCCTCTCCATGACCTCAATGGAAGTTGTGAATATGTGCACAGAATTGCTGTCAGAACCCGATAAAAGTAGGAATATGACTAGCCTCATTTTTTTTCATTTTTACCAAATCCTCCTTTACTTCCAGATTAAGGATTTCATATAAATCTTGAATTCAGATTTGTAGCTCTCATAGCTCCATCAGGATATAAAAAGCAGCTGTGACTGCAAAACATGAGCCTTGGTTTTGTTCACAAGATACAGAACTAAGGCAAAGGGGTCTTCTAAGGAAACGATTCCTTAGTTACAATGTTTTGAGCGTGTACAAACACAAGGTTTTCAGTGAGGAAGATGCAAAATGTAAGTGCTTCCTAGGGAGGGTTTTGCAAAAGCAAAGACAGATGGGAAGGGTGACAGATCGAAGGAGGGAGGTTGCTGTGAAGTCCCCTCACAGTGCTCATAACCAGAGGTTATGAAGCAGCACCTCAGGCCTCTCCGTGACTGCACAAATCAGATGCTTGTTGGCTCAACAGGGTTTACTGTCCTGTAGCCCCAACCATACAAGTGTGCCAACCCGTGTGATGCCAAGGGCCTTCCATTTGCAACTCCTTATGCTCACACCATGAGGCTGCTCAGCCTGTGTTTTGCACCCTTGTGTCCAAAGCACTGTTATCCTCTCAAATTTACATCATCACTTCTGGGCAATTGCTGCAGCGGTGATAGTGGATTTTTCATGTGGAGCCATTATCAGCGCTGGATGAATCACATTTTCTGATCTTCTCTCCTTTTTTATTCTTTACTATGTGGCTTTTAGTTTATAACTTTATGTTACAGAGCATGCAGTGCCTAATAGCTGATGCTATTAAGCATTATATAATAATGCTTCGTTAGAAAAGTTCTTTTCATACAACCTTATTCAGTTAGGTCTTTAGGTACCTACCTAACTTAGAGGTCAGTAGGAAAATCTGCATGTTAAATTTACATGTTCCACTAGATTGGACACCTGTACCATATTACCAAGTGTTTTATCACAATATTAGTGACATTTTGCACTTTAGCTCTCATAAGGTATTCTTCAAGCATTTCAAGCAGCTGACGTGGGTGCCAAGAGACACTTTCCAAGACTAAATATTGGAGCTTGCATTTTAATGCAGTACATTATTATGGGTAAAGAGTCTCATCTAGCAGCCATCCACCATATGTTTATCTAGTTTCAAGCAGATTACTAACCTCAGACCACCTTAATCAAATAAATCATGGCATTCTCATAATACATTGAAACCTGCATCTGTCACCCTGCACCTGCCACTGTATGTATGCTCCAACAGCAACATGATTTATGGTGCTGAAATTCCAGTCATTACAAAATGGCATGTGAATAGACATACATTACCAACAGTTTTGGAGCAGATGGAAATTTAGCAGTGTCATAAACCTCAGACATTATTTCTGGATAATATCAAAGCTCTTTGAGGCTAGTTACAGAAAGGACAGTGCTGAGAATCACATCTCAAAACTGGTCACTCACCCTCATCTGTATGTTATTTTGATAACTGGAGCAGTAGGTGACATCTACTAGTTCATCACTGTATAAACGAAGATCTGTACACAGCTTTTCAGGCCAAAGAGAAAGAGAACTTTTCTAAATATTTCTGTTTTACAACTTAATTTAAAGATGTTCTTAAAATACTTGACTGTGTATCTGCAGCTCAGTGAGGACAGACCTATTACTTATTCTGCAACCAGCAGTGAAATGCATTCGTAATGTGAAGAATGAAACACACCTTGTTTTTAAGCATGTTTACCTATTACTTATTCTGCAACCAGCAGTCAAATGCATTCGTAATGTGAAGAAGGAAACACACCTTCTTCTTAAGCTTTCTAATCTTGTTTTAAAACTGCATTTCCTTGAAGATAGGGTAAATTTCAGCCGACCTTAGCAATCTAATATGAATGTGCACTTCTTTTGTGGCCCTATGGCCAATGAAGGACAAATCCTCTCCCCTTTTAGCTTAATTTTCAAAGATAACTACCTCTAAAATAAGTAGAGAGGACGTTGTTATCGTATATATCAAGATTTGATCATGTAAAGGGAGATAAGATGAATCCCAAGGCTTTTATAAACCTTAAGATTAGGTATTAGCATGTCTTGTTCATTTTAAATTATTCATTCATTTGCCTGTTTGCCCTCAGGAAATATTGAGGAATTGTGGCTCCCTGTTCTCACAACTTTTTCCACAGATGTTGAATTTGCTTTTCGGCCAGGTTTATGAAGCAGACAACTTGCACCAGTGGATGTTATTAGATATCACACTAGGAATCTCACAGCTCACCCAAGTTTATGTTGTGCCACTTGATTTTTGATTGTTACTAGGGGTGCAAAATTGCAGCTAACGCACATAATAGGATTTTCAAAAATGCCTAATTTCTACTAATTTCAAAGGTGCTTTTTCTTTCTGTATATTTAAACTAAATATTTATGAAGTTAATTTTATTTTTATGGTTGTTTTTGTATTAATGTTTTTTACCTCCATGACAAGCACTCTGTAACAAATGAGAGTTTTCCCTGAAGTTTTTTATGGTCTCTATATTTTAGGAGTATTAGTGATGTTCTAAGGTTGTGCTTTGGAGGTATTTAAAATGTAAAATCATTGTCAATTTGATAGTAAATTCCCACTCTTCCCTAAAATTGCATGTGCTGAATTCAGTGTGTGAATGGAAACCAGTCTATCGGAAACACACAGGAATAGATATTAAGATGTGGGCCCAAATTCTGCCTTAACATAGAAAAAGTGAATTTCCAGTCACCTAGTTCTCCCAAATGAGAGATAAAAAAAAATGCCAGTTTTATGCTTTCAAGTGAAAATATTTCATCAGTGTTCTTTCTTAGTTATTTAAGGACAGATCCAAAGTCTGTGGCAGTCTGCCACTTATTTTAATACACTTGGTAACAAGGCATTCAGGATGATAAAAAGATAGTAAGACTAGTAAGGGATAGTAATAGTAAATAGAATTTATCTCAAAAATCAACCTCAATTATCCTTTCCTGCCTTACAGCTCCTCCAGTAAGAATATTTTGCAGAAGTTATATATATTTTGCTGATGAATGAACTTACATATACAGATGGATATGCACACAGAAATAAACATTCTTCACACTTATTCTGTTTATTTTTTGGTTTTGGTTTTTACTCTACTCATGGTACCATCAAATGTAAGTATATTCTTACTTAACTCTTCAGAACTTCTAGAAAGGCATTTTACATAGATAGTAGTTCAGTTAGAAACACATCAGCTTGAAAGCTAATGGGAAACTCTGTAGAAAGAAAAAAATCTTACGTTGTCAATATTCTGCATAAAACAAAAAGTGCAAAAAATTGTTGGAGCCTGAAACTGTATGAGAAAGCTATGTTTCTGTAGATTGCCAACAATTATATACAAATACATTTAGTTAATAAAAAACTGACATTAATATTTGCCAACAATTATATACAAATACATTTATTTAATAAAAATCTGACATTAATACACTTTCTGAAAATGCTTAAGGTTATCAGTTTTCATAATCTGATGATAAATTCTGTGATACTTAGTGTTTTTTTATAGTCCCAGATTCCTGGAACACAGTACTGACATAGTAATCCTCATTTCATTTAAAGTCAAATTAAGTGTTTAATCTGAACAGCTAAAGAGAAAGGAGCTTGACAAAGGGCAAACCCGAAAAGCTAACAGAAGGTTCACTTAAACCAGCATTTTGACTAATACCAAATCATAGCTGTTGGAACTATTAGGATTTAGCAACACTGAATTATTGTATAGGTCACAAAAAGGACATGCTAGTAACAAATGGGTTGTCATTATAGACTCTTTACATTATTTTATAATTATATTCTCCTTTATGTTATTTTAATCAATGTAGTTCTTGGGTCGAGAGTGGAATTTGATTTGTGAAATAGGTTTGCTTATGCTATAGGAAGTCCTTTACCCCTCTCTGTAGATAAGATTTGGTCTCAAAATACACAGGAACGCCAGGCAAGTCCCTAGAGTGAGGAGAGTGAGGCAGTTTAGCAGAATCACTCAAAAAGCAAGCAGCAGGA
>NW_010587862.1:71022-85557 GCF_000705375.1 Tinamus guttatus | reverse complement strand
CCACACTAGTCCAGTCCCTTTTTAGACATTCAGTTACAGTATACACACTCAACCATAAGTTCACATAACCAGCTGAATGACAAGACATGATGTAAGGGAGTGCTCATTATGCCAACTAACTAAACTATAAAGAAACATCTACCAATTTCAACTTCTCTTTTCAAGCCAAACCAGAGAAACTATGTCTTTGCATTCATTTACTTCTTTTTTTTTTTCCTGAAAATATTGAAGTACTCAGAAACTTTAATTTTCCTCACCAATTTTTTTTGGCTGGTAAGCAAAATGTTGCAGTGACCTATTTAAATAACAACAAAAGAGAAGGACAAAGACTAAGCCATTTTCATCCGAAGAAAAATGACAATTATTAGAACAGGTTAACGTTAAAACAGAATGATCTTTTTTTATTCATTAGACACTGCTTTTGCTTTAACCATGATAGCATCATGATTGCTTATTTACGTAAGAATTCCACTGTAGTAATACAATGGCTTTCCAATAACTGATGGAAATAAAACGAGAATCTGGGCCATCAAATATGGCTTTTTTACTTTTGTTGTCATTTGTCTTTTGTTTCTGTATTAACATAAACTTTTGGTATTTCATAACAGTGTCTGATCTGATAGACCTTCCCAAACATTCACTTCACTGAAGCTGAAAGTCCAATGCCTCACTAGAGACAGACTCAATGGAAACATTAAAAGGTCAGCTGCAAGATATTTCACTTTCTAAACTGCGTGTGGAAATGATATTTTTCGTGCAGTAGCATAATAGGCTGGATCTCCATTTGGAGGGGTTACAATACAGAAACCTCACTGTGCTAGTACTGTCTTCCACCAATGCTTCATTAAATGAGGAACCTGATTCCTTAGTTAAAATGAAGGAATGGAAAGGATTTTTAGATTATTTAATTGTTGTCCAGCTGGAGATATTTAGAAAAACAGCTATGGATTGCATAAGTTGAACAGAAAACACATTACTAAACAATCTTTGCAGAGACAGTGATTTGCTGGTTTGACTTCTTTGGCTGTTTCATTAGATTCTACAGCAAAGATAAATCACCATATTGAATGTTTTTATAAACGTGCTCCATTGCTAACTGGGATGCTGTATCATCAGTCTAGACTTACAGTGTGTTCTGAATGACAGAGTAGAAAAAGTTCTCTCAAGGCAATTTTCAGGGTTTCTCTTGAATAATTTTATAGAAATGAAACAGTATCAGCCATGATTTCATTTTAGTAAATTCTCGTGAATCAATCTTGCTAAGTTTCCATTTATCTAACTTCAATACCTTTTTGTCTCTTGAACAAATTTAAAACTCTATTAGGTTCTTGAATTATTATTGCTAGACATTACCTTTGCCTATTAGAACACAGAAATTAAATACAAGATAAAAGATCTAATAGTTCTGTTTGCCATTCGAACGGTCTAATTACTCTTTGTCATTCAGGTGAGGTTCTTAGGGAATATTTTTGAATGTCTTGACAACTCTAATTCTAAATTACAGTGATACCAGCTCTTTGGAAAACATTTTGCTATAACAATGTTAACGCATTTGTTGGTAGATTAAGATATGTCTTATAAACCATATCTGAGTTTCCTCAGACTCAGCCCATCATGTCTCGTCCTGCTTCTTGGCTGACTCGGAGCCATTATACTCCATCCTATGCATTAAGCCCCTCAGACAGCTGCAGGTGAGGACACATCTGCAGCAGACAGGAACAGATCCTGGGTCCTCTGTCACAACCAAACACCTCACGCGCACCTGGCAGAACACATACAGTAAACTTTGTCCATCTTTAAAATATACTGTTATCAGATGCTATTATCAGATCAGTGCCTTTCAGTGCGTTGTCACCTGGGTGTCTCAACTGCTTCTGAGAGGTTCACATGATATAGTTAAGTAAATATATCTCAACGGTCTTAAAATTGCTTCAGTGAAAATTTTCCAAATGAAATCACTATAACTGAAATATATCCATATACTCCCTCACAACAGCAAACTTAACAAATCAAGAGCAGTGAATTAAATATGTGATTTTTTTTCAATATAGTTTTGTTTCCGAAAACTGTACCTTTGAGAGTAATGATGCTTACTATTTCATTTCGGAATACTTCATAACTGGTTGTCTTGTTTTGTTTTTTTGATATTGAGGAGCCCAGAACAGTGCCCTGTTGTGACAACCTCGAACACGTAATGGCCATTTAACTTCTCTGTGCATTCTGCTTTCCTGTATCTCCTCACAGCAGGAGCTAAAAACACTCTTTGCCCCAAGGGTCTTAGCAGTCTGTCATTCTTTTTCACATATTTTCCTCATTTTTTCTAGCCAGACATTATGTGTCCTTAGAAAATGCAGCATTGACTCCATTATAAACCAGCTTTCTTCATTCCTTTCTGAATTTCTTAAACAAACCAGTCCTCCCGCTGGCACCAACACTGTTGATACTTGCAGGTTACACTGCAGTAGCAATACCGTACCTCAGCTTCATTCCGTTGGCCACTCCACTAACACATAACCAAAATCTGCTACGAGGAAGTGCAGACTAATCATAGAAAATACATTACACCACATTTATTGCAATAGAGAAACCTGAGACAAAAAAAAATAGTTAGGGAATGTTACAGTTGTAACACTGATGACTGGTAGGTGAGCTCCTCTGTAAATGTAATTACAGACGTTATTTTTTCTAGCACATGAACAGGCCAGTCTGCGAAAGGCAGAGCATCCTGAAGCAAGGGAGAGTGGGAATCCTCCTTCTTTTCTAGCAACAGGAGAGCTTTTAGCAAAGCAGACACAGAGACTTTGTAGGTTTAGTCTTCCCTGTATCGTGATTTTAATGACTAGATTTTCAGGCTTACCATGCACTTCCTGTTCTGTATATTTGGATTTCATGAAGAACTCCTAAAGGGACTCCCTTGAGTCCTAAAATGTCCCTGTTGAAATCAAACCTCACTGACTTCACTATGTTCAGGAATTCACATTCCATTTCGTACTCAATACTGTGTGATTTCCCATGCATTTTCTATATTTTGAGGACGGTCATAATGTTTCAAGGGCACTAATAATCTAAAAAGTAATATTATGAAAGAAACCTCAAGTGGCACTGTGTGTTTTCGTCTTTAATTGTCTCATTAGTTCCCCTAATGAAAGTTGTTTACTTTGGTGCAATAGGAAGACCACGCTGTTATTTGTCCTAAAATTCACTGTAGGCAGATTTAATAATCACGCCAAATTCTTTCTGCTTCTGATGTCTTCAGTCCTAGTAAATGAATTCATTTTTCAGTGGTAGTAATAAAGTGGTTTGCATCTTGCTGCACGTTACTAATGGAAGTCAAAGAACTTTATCAAGATTTTTATTATGTTAACATATCCAGAAAGCTCTATAAAATACTTACCATAGTACCTATATTTTATACCTCTGAGTTGACAGAAATGTTACTTTTGTATGCGTTCACTTTTCTAACCTTCACTGAACTTTGGAGTAGTCCTTGATAGAGAAGCATTCAGCCCACCAGGGATCCGGCCCTGGCACAACACTCCAATGTTTACATCAACAGATATGTAAGCACAGACAGATCAGCTTCAATCCTTTGTTTATAAACTTTATAGTTTATAATTATAATTTATAATCTACTTTTAAAATATTAACTTGAGGAAGTCTTTAAACAGTGCAGTCTACTTACCCTACTGGCATATATATCCTGGAATATTTAAGTGATTTTTCAAGAACTTGTTCCAAATGAAAATCCAAAGAGTCAGTAAGATTTTAAAAAGTTCACAAAAAAAAAAAAAAAAAAAACACAACACTAAGAATGTGGTTACCATTTGCATTCAGTTGCAAGCTTCACTGCTCCTTGATGAATTACTCTTTATATTGTATTGGACACACTCTACAGCAGTGTGATTCATTGTGCTGTGCTGAAGGTGTTGGCATATCCCAGCACAAGAGCTCCTTATCTTAGAGTCAATATTCAGTTAATTTGGAAAGGGAAATCAGTTTGCCATACAACAGACTTAGCATGAGGTGTGGAGACTTTGAAGACAGCAGTGAAAGAAGAAATAGGGGAAGAAAAAGCCTGATTGAAAAGAGCAGAGGATCTGGGAAAAGCTGTGTGAATAAAAACTAGTGTTTGTATTCACAGAGTTTGATATCACAAGGACATCAGCATTTTTCCAGCACACTCCAAATAAGGCAGCACGTCCAACACATGACAATGCAGCTGGCTTGCAGAAAATACTTAGACAGTTTGTCTACCTTTATTTAGATACTATGTCCTATATATCTGTGTAGCAAGAGAGTTTCTACTGTGTGGCAGTGGTAAAATCCACAGCAATTTTTTGTTTATTCTTTGTATTTTTAATAAGATCTAAAGCCTGAATGAAAATACTCTAAAGTGAAACATGGAAGCATGATGGTTATTTCCTTATTTTGTATTCCTTACTTATCTACTCATCGAAAAATGAGGAATGATGTTTTTCCAAACTCACAAAGTCTGTATGTCCAGAAACCTGGAAAGTGGTTGCCACTATTATAATATTTTTATTTGTATAGAAATTATTGTGTGTTTTCTCAAATAAATATATTTGGCTTTCCCTTCTAGTCCTACTTCCGTGCTGACCACAGGATCAGTCATATTGATACAAGGGTTGTTCCACTATAAACCTCACTGAACAAATTTCAGGAATATTTGGATATTTTTAGAACTAACTGAAAAGTGAGGTATAAATGTAAACTAAAGTTATGGATTTGAGTTTAGCTATTCCACAGGAAAGGGGAGGTGAACTATCACTGTCAGTGTGAGACAGTTGTCATATCACAAAGCACAGGGTCACACAGGGATTCCCCGCTGCCCCAGGATCCTTTGAGGGAATTTTACTTCTTTACAAGTTGAGGCCATGACTACTAATGCCACAAACACCCTGTTTTGCATCCTTCCTGCTGCAGTCTGCTTATATTCTCTCCTGCCACAAACTTAAAGTGCTCTATAATCCGTTTCTTGAACAGAAGCAAAAGCAAAATATTAAAGCCTTATATAAAGGCTCTCTGATCACAACTGAATGGCAATATAGACTATAGAGACTAATGACTTGAAATGAAGAAATATTCCCCACACTTTTTTGTGGGACATAATTTTGCCATCTTTCCCAACTAATTGGAAGAAATCCAGAAAGGAATTTTAGAGGGGAAAAAAAGGGAGCTGAAATCAGCAGGTACCAGATAACCACTCTACCTCTAGGCAAGGTTTCTTTCAAACTTCTGCCATACTTCTGCCAGTTCCAGTTTCCATTTTCTTATTTTATCCCTGATCTCATTAATCTTGAATTCTCCTGCACACAGAGGCCTGGTCAAGTTCCAACAGAAGCAATGGGAAGGAAGCCCTCACTGCCAGAGATTCTCCAGAGTTTGGAAGGGAGAGATCTGTCCTGCAGGATTGCCTGGAATCTGCTTCATGTCCAAATCCTCTAACTATGAAGTTGTGGCGCTCTGAAGTTGTGGAACTTGTGGCACAGAAGCATCTCACCTGCAATGTCACATCCTGGCATATGCCTTTCCGATTCCCGAAAGATGCAGGAACCAGACACGAGACAAAAACATGAAGTCTGGTAAATGGAGCCGTGTTCCAGTTCAAACCCAGCTCTGTGTCTTGTGTTTCCAATTGTTTTTCCAGATAGGCCCCTCGATGTATAGTGAGAACAGTGCCAATACAATGTTCTTTCTGAGAAGAGTGATCTTGCTGCTGTGGCCGCAGGAGCAGTCACTCCTGTTATTCATATTACCAATTAATGGTAAATAAGATTAAATAAGTTGTGATAATTTTAAAATGTTTCTAAAATCCTCAGATCTTTATTAGTATATCAATCAGTCCTTCTGTACATAGAATTCTCAGAAGAATAGAATTTCTCCATCAGAAATAAGAGACAATAAATTATTACCAAAGGTTTTTAAATGGAGTAAAATGTGGTAGCCATTGAGCACAGAAATGTGGCAAAACAGTAAAGAAAAATGACCTGTTTCCTTCCCCGAAATGAGTTGGTTCACGAATGAAGACAAGGTAATGAAAGCCTCATTTTCAGGAAATAAAATAGCAATTTGGTTCTATAGAAACCCTCGTATCACAATGGGTTGAAAACAGAGCACAATGTTTCTACAGAAACATTCTGTTCCTCTGGAAACCAAAACCCTCTCTCGAACTACGAGCATCAGGAATCTTGAGTCACATTATGATGGGAATAGGTAACGTTAGGCTATTTAGAGTTTGCAAAGTAAATGCCAATTTTGTTCTCCTTTAAAAGCCTTGCATTTAGAAAGCTTTAAGTAAATTCAAAGTTTTAAGAAAGTATTATTGAAGTGAATAATATCAAAAAGTAACTGTCAAAGGAAGATGATCAGGTTGAATATCTGCTACAAAGTATGTATTTTTAATATATCCTTCCTCCTATGGTGTTTGTCTTAGACAACGAAGTTCAAAAAAGTCTGAATTTTGAGCTAAGAAGATAATGTCCATGACTCTGATTCTGTTTGTTTCTTGAAATAATTTTTTAGAGCAGGAATCTTGCAAATACATTTAACCAATTAAGGCTTAGATCTTGTATGTGTCCTTTAAGAACCACTGCAATACAAGTAAATAAATACAGCAGGAAGAGGGCAGGGTGATAAGAAGAGAGAAAAAATAATGGAAATAAAGTGGATGTAAGTTAATTGCGGATTTTCTAGAAGAAAAGGTCTTGGGAAAAGTCTCTAATAAATTTTATATATATCCAGTGTAAGACAATTTATAACTCACTGTGCAGAAGATGCCCAGTTACTTGACTAGCTCGAAATGGTAAATTTAGAATGGCTTCCCTGCCTCATGTTAAGGTTTCTCCAAGTTCCTGCCTCTAGAAAAGAGCACCATAAATCCTAGTCATTCCTTCCAGATGGGAAAGGAAAAAAAAAAGTGGAGGTACATTGGTTACGTGGGAGTCATGTCGTGCTCATCCCCCGGCAAACCCTGCTGCTGTAGAGTCCATAAAGCAGAGAACAGAAATGATTTTCAACTTTTATAGTCAATTTCAAAAAGAGCCATAACTAACAGGTCCTGTCTGCTGAGGCCAAGCAGAAAAAAATAAATAAACAAAAAAGGAGAGCAGAGTTTGGGTGCCTGAACAGTTTTCCAGGACTACAGTAGGCAAAACAGGTTAAATGAGATATCCACTGACATATATGAAATATATAGGAAAATCATCATCAGAAGAAGAATCCAAATGACTAAAGAAATCAGTTACTGGCTCAAAGGGGTAGCAATCAAGCTTCAAAAACTGACACAGAGCTCCCTGGATTTCCATAAGCAGCATTGGCAGAGCTACGTGACAGAGGAATAAGCGTCTGAGAAAGCATCACATACTCACATTGACTTCCTGCCAAGGGTAAAACCTAATCCATAATATTATAGGAGATAGTGATTGCTCAGAAGGTAGAAAAATAATCACACATCATATATGAATTATTGCAAAAGAACCTGTTAGGGCAGCATTATTGAAGTCACTGATTCCTTGCTGGCAAAACTGCAGCCTTGTCATAAGATCTGCCAGTAACACAACAGAATGGCCTGGTCTCTAACAACATAGTTACTGCTGGAAGTAATAAGACACAGCAAAGACATACACAGACTAACGAACTGCAGAGATCTTAGACAGATTTTTCAGTTTTTAACTCAAGTAAAAGTATTCCAAAATTATAGTATAAGAAGAAAACTTTCAGCTTCTGTACCCAAGGATAATGGATCATTTTTACTTAGCAGTAACATGAAATTTCAACAGATAGACCTGACTGCCCCACTCACAAAGTACTGTCTCCTGAGCAAAATGGTATTCCAGGAACAGGGATGGCAGAACTCGAGGATTTCACAGTAGGGAATGTCACTCTGTCTTACCCAGCTATGTTCACACTACCTTACACGAGCTGTGTGTGTACCAAATAGGACAATAAATGGCTTTTCATACTGTGAGTAGGATGCAGAAACTTAAGTCCAAGTGATCTCCAAATCCATTATTTGCATAAAAACACATGACAAGTTTCAAAAGTATGATCTACAATGTACCCTGTAGAAGAGACAGGAAACAGAAACAGAAATGCTCATAGATGTGGCATGTGGCAATAACAGATGATGAGCCATGTGGCCTGGGAATTCTCTTAAAGAGTGACATTCGCTTCCTAAAGCTCCAGGAAAGGAGACAAATGTGGGTCTTTCTGAAGAGCAAGCATCGTGAATCAGCACATAGAGTTACTGTCTATGAACTGAAAAGAAGTCAACACTAGAAAAGAACAGACTGTTTTCCTGAGGTTGGAAAAATGCAAGGAAAACACAAAAATCTTTATCAGCACTTCAGTCAATGCTTTGGTGTGCAGAGTTTTTCCAGCAGAAATCTCTGTGGGAAAAGTCCTCTCTAAAATGAGAAATAAAGCAGCTTAATCTTCAAAAGTCAAAACTGGCTGCTTTCTAACACAAAGATGCAAAACAGTAAGAAAGATCTAAATATAAGTCATTATTTAAACTCAAAAATGAGAAGATACATTAAAAACCTAATTCCAGATGATATGGTAATGCTTAAAGACTGTGTTAAAAAAAATCACACAAGTTGTGATTATCTAAATGCAATCTTACAGATCCCTACAACTCTAACATGCCTAAAACAGTTATTTTGTAAAATAAGGAATTAAATGTGTGTAACCACACTGTAAATGGGATGAGAATGCAAAACATCTTTTTATTACAGCATTTTAACAGAAATATTAATTAGGCCTACAAAATTTGTCTTTGTCTATCAGGCAGACTGAAATTTCATCAGACTATTTCTGCTGGTGAATAACAAGAACAATCTGAGAGGGAAGAATGTGTATGAGCAGTTAATGTCATGGCCACTGGTTATTGAAATGCAGCCAAGAGATTTCCTGTATTTTAATGGAAGAACTTGCTAGCTGAGGTAGGACTGCTTCACCAAACACTGTATGTCTAGTAAATAGGAAATGGCCACTGCTGCAATAGGCAAAAATAAAAGATAATAAAAGAAATAAATTAGGACACAATGAGTATTGTACCTATTTTCCTCAGCCTGAAGTTAACCCAAATGATTTGGCAAAGTTCAGAAGTGAATCCAGAACTGTAGAGTTATCCTTTATAGTTGCATTCTGCTCATTACCGTAACCATATATAAGCAGTTCTTGAGTTCAAACCAGTACTTCAAGTAGCAGCAGCATTTTACACATTGTTTCAGATTACTTCCAAGCATCCTCTGGTACATTGCTTTATACGTTATGTGGGAAGAATTTGTTGGGCGAAGGAAGGAAACTCTCTAAGGAACAGCAGAATGAAACTGAGTAAAAAAATGTGGACAAAGAACAAAACAATACAGCAGTGAGATCTATTTGTCTCTTGAAGAAATATCTGCAGAAGAGTGACCCTGTTTCACTCAATAAAATCTGGCCTGGACATATGTAATGGCCTTCAGAGATCATTACGGCCTTGAGAGAAGCAGGCAATTCAGTAGGTTCCTTATAATACTGTGAATAGAGGAGGAAAAGCTATTTAAAGTCAGGGATTTTATATTTGTTTATGAGTTGAAATGAGGGGGAATGTGGAGGGCTACTCTTTTAATATCTCTCCAGCTGTGGATTTTTCTGTCAAGATGGAAAATACTAATATCACCTTATATGTATGCAGCTGCCCTTGTCCCTGAAGATTCTAGAACATCTACAAGCTACTCATAAAGAAAAGTCCATTCACTCGGTCATAGATGTGACTGCAGCAGTCATATTTGGATTTGATTGGGTTTATTCACTAATAGGAAGCCAAGAGACTTCCTAGCACAAGAGACTAAACAAGGATATTTTGGACACTAACATCCATGCAAAAAAAAAAATGTACTTAAAGAGTATGATTAGATGACCTTTAATTTCAATAGCTTACTTATTCTACAGCTGTATTGGAAAAACAAGTGGCACGAAAAGGGAAACAAATGTGGAGTCTTTACTGGGATAGTAGAGGATGCAGATTACAGTGTATCTAGTTGAAGTAATTTTCGATTTGAATATTCCTAAACAAGAAAATCTCTCTGAGGGACTGATATAAGATTATAAAGAGTTGGAACTGGAACTGGAACTGGAACTTAATGCCTCTTAAAGCACAGGAGGAATGCCCAAGAAATCACCCAATAAATCTATGAAAGGCTCACTACGGAGCAATTGCATGAAGGCTGTTTACTAAATAAGTGGGTAGGACTGTAAAGAAACAATTAAGTTCTACTGAACCAAGATCTTCCCTGCATACCTATGTCCAATGTACTTAAAAAGTGATCTGGTTTTAATGGAATGCAGGTAGGAAATTAAGGCCTAGAAATCAGTAGATATTCAACACTCAAACTTTCTCCTCCATATTTGTTGCAAAAAGTTTGAAAGGATTGACTCTCCATTTAGGATATTGCTCCTAAATGTTCTCTGTTTTAGCTGATCCCTAATCCTTCTTCCTCTCTAACAGCAGCAGAACAGAATGCACTGAAGACCACACAAATACATAACACAGGTACATTTTACACTGCATGTGGGAGGAAAAGCTCCTAGATGGGATCTCATCGCAGTACGAATGAGTGGTCAGAAGTACAGGAAGAAAGCTAGATCATTAATTGGGAGTAATCTAATTAATGGATTCTGGCTAATCCAAACCCAGCTGCTCTAAATAAGCAACCAGCCATGGAATTCAGGATGTGAACAGAGCTGGAGCTGCGTGATCTTTTAGATGCACCAGAAACATAGTGACAAAGGGTAATAAACAATGAACAAAATAATTGCTTGCTCAAATATTTCAGAATAAGAAGACTAAAAGCACCATAAAAGTGGGCCAAAAGGTATACACATTGTATAATGGATATAATTTGCCTTTTGACATTGCCTGGCTGCAGCATGCGTCGAGCTATCCCCTAGCGTACCCAACAGCCCCAAACACACAAAGGTGATTTTAGCCATAATGAAGGAATCTCTTTCCTGTATCCATCTCCCCACCACAGCACGCTACTATTCTCCCAAATTTCCTCAAATCTGTCCTCTGCGTCTATTCCTGTTTCCATTAGCTCTGCTCTGACTTTTCCTCACCTAGTCTTTCCTCAGCCTTATCTCAGCTCTTCCTTTAATCTGAGGGTTTTCCCACACCACCCTGATGTGAGGGCTGCTTCTGGACCATTTTCTTGTGTTTCAGATAGGAAGCAGGAAGGAGAAAAGAAAATGCAGTCAAGTCAAATGGGATCTTAATTTTGGCAGACAAGTCACATCATAGCTAAGACCTCGTCATGGACTTCCACAGAAGTCCATACTACATAGTACATTTTAATTACATAGGAGTACATTTTAATTGCTCTAACAGAATACTCCACTGCTAATCCTGAAAATAGAAACATTCAGAACATGAGAAAAGTCAACACGGAACCAAAAAGAAATAACAATGATCCCAGGAGAGTTTGGGATCATCCAACTATAACCCAAAAATACCAACTTACTGTAACCTGTATAGCTGCATTCTGCCTGAACGGCTTCTTAAGCAAGCGAGTTGCATGAAGCGCCGTGTGAGCTACATGTCATCTGCTCAGCCGTTAACTGGGACAGCCTGGAGTGACAGCTTAAATATCGGTATTGTTAATTTTTGTTCTACAAGTCATTCCAGCAGACTTAAATTGTTTAAGTCAAAATATGAGACTTGCTCCAAAATCCAGGCAAGGTTATAAAAAACCTTGCTCCAATTATCCACCCTTCAGCTGTCAAACAAAAACGCTACCGAAAGCAGCTTCTACAATTGCTATCAAAATCTGTGCCATTAAAAACTAAAGGTGTAAAGATATCGTAAAATGATTGGAATCTAAGATGAAAGAAAATGAACAGTTTGTTTTTTTGTGATGAGTTTAGATGGTATAAATTCAAACGCATGCTTTATAGGTGATATTTTTCCAGAACTTTTCTATTTTAACAAGAATAATTTCTAATAAATGGTCACATCAGAGGATGAAGCTTGGTACAATCTAACAACTGAAGCAACCATGGCAATTAAAGCAACACATGAAGTGCAACATGTGAAGTTTGACAGTCATATTTCTTTGTTTCCTTTCTAATTGCCAGTGATCACTGTCAGGAGATTATTTCATTTTGCTTTTGTAAGTAACAAAAATAAATAAATAAGAAATATCCCTGTGTATAGAGTGCTAGAAACTATTCCCAAATTGCGAGGCCATAGAGTATTATTTTAATGAAGCAGTAGCAACAATTATAAAGGGAATGCTAACGATGTTACAGCAGTGCTATGCATTATCACAAGCTTCTAGAAAAACACATAAGCAAGAAGCTTTAGAAAGGAAATTATTTCTTTTGCACATGTATTGTGTAGCATTATGTTTTGTGTTCATTAAAGAATGACACACAAAAGGATTAAATACCAGTTGCCACAGTAACAGGGCTAATGGCATCTTTGTCCTCTTTCTGCATTCTCTCAGAGCCTACCCTTAGCTTTCAGATTCACATTCCCACCTCTTACAGGAGGAAGTTTTAATTTTTTTTCACTTTTAGACCAGGTCTCAGCCTGTGTTATCACTTACTGAGGAGTTTATCTGGCACAGCACATTATTTCAAGCTTTTCTCTTCTTCCCTTCAGTGATCTGATAACTTCTTAAGAATAGTTTTCAGTGTAAAGTAAAACAGCACTGTTTAAAAACAACATTCTGGCTCTGTGCCTGTACTATGCCAGGATTTATCACCTCCTGTCGATAAACTAGGCAGATACCTTCAAAATCCTCAGTCAGATCTTTATGCCTCAGTCTAATTTTCATGATCAAAAATTCCTCTTAGATTGTTTTTAAATGCCATTTTTCTCTTATTGCTGATGTTTTAGGGATTTTCATAGGCTACATTGTCTCTCAGAGCCTTCTGTGTATTTGCTGAGGGATGGCTCACACTGAGTTATTCTTTTTCTTTCTGACAGAGCACTTGTAAAATAAATTGGTGTATTCATATTATAAACATCCAAACAGATTAATATGTAGAACATAATTACTACACTATTTAGAATCCATTACTTCTCCAAAACAGCTGATTTCCATGCTAAAGAAGTTCATGAATATGTTCGTTATAAGAACTATGCTGAGCCTAGTGCAAGAAAATGGTCTTTGTACCACAAACTTGTCACTTGAGATTGCAAGATAAGGTGCGAATGTACCCTGTAAGTAAAAACTGCATTTAAAATTAATGCAATTACACAAACACATTGAGTTCTTATGGGTCACTGTACACCACACTACAAAAAAAAAAAAAAAAAAAACTTAAAGAATTAAAGCGACAAATATCTAGGAAGATTGCCCAGAAGGCATATAATTATTTGTCACTTACATTCCATCCCATTTGTATTACTTCCCTTATCATCGTGTCTTTTATTTTGTTCTGGACATACGCTAATTATATACCATTGATTCAATATGTTTAGAAGTTCACCAAATTCTTGTAATTTGGCATGCTAAAAGAATATTACTTAGGACTTTTTAAAAATTTCATATTGCAGTGTCTTAGTGGAGAAGAATATTAACAAAATTTAAGTAGCCTCTGGCTGTCAGAATAAGTACGTGCTTCACAAATATTACTGATAAAAGCTTGACGGCCACTTCTTCCAAATTCTGCCATTCTCTGCACGTTCTTGCATCTGGCTGGGCACCTTCCAAGTAAATTTTCCATGTTTTTATAAAACTCTCCATGTTGTATCTTGCCTTGTTTGACATTCAGTCCCTGCTCTGCTCTTCTTCCCTCTTTCCTGCAGAAATGTGATTTTAGCATTCCACTTATTTAAATGTATAAGCCGCTTTGAAAGTACTTTCCTCTTTTGCTGACCATTACAATTCAAAGGATTCCTCCAGGTATCCTTCATAAAACTTTCAATGATTCTGTATTTATTCCCCCTTACTCTCCAGTTGTTTCAAATTCTATTAATTGCTACTTATTTAAAGCCAGCAAATAGATGTTTGGGCCTTATAAGCCAAATTCTAGTGAAGAGGTAATGTGAATCAGCAAAAGCAAACAGAAAATATAAAATAAAATTATGCGACATGGGATTTTATTTATTTATTTATTTATTTTAGAGAACGAGATATTTGAGGGTGCCTCAGGAGGCTAAAAACACACCTCCGGCTAATTGTTATGGGAATTGTCCTCTTAAAACACTTCGGGTAAAAAAAAAAGTATGAAGCATTAGGATTATTTATCCATATTTTGTTGCTCCCCATAGGAAATGGAAGTTGTGTTTCGGGAATAACCCATTGCGGCTGGAAAAGGACGACACGCGGTGGAAATGAAGAGACTTGGGCGCTGAGAAGCTCGCCCCGGGTTTTCCACACAAACCCATGGCTCCCCGGGCCGGGCTGTGGCGCTCCCGCTCCCGCTCCCGCTCCCGCTCCCGCTCCCGTTCCCGTTCCCGTTCCCGCTCCCGCTCCCGCTCCTTACCTCGGCCAGCCTGGAGCCGCGCTCCCTGGGGCTGCC
>NW_010587862.1:45346-65969 GCF_000705375.1 Tinamus guttatus | reverse complement strand
AGTGGCAACAGAGTTTTGTTTTTTATGGCTATGGGACCCTCTCTGAGGATTGAGGTTTGCTTGGAAGAAATCGGATCCACCTGAGTAAGTGGGGCAAAAGGATCTTTGCCAACAGGTTGGCCAACTTCATGAGGAGAACTTGAAATTAGGAATGACAAGGGAGAGAGAAAATAACCAGCTCACCCCACGTGTGTCCTCATAAACAGAAAAGTGCCCACCAGGCAAAATCAGCATGGCTGGAAGTCTCTCTGAAGTGCTGCACAGTAGTGCAAACAGCATGGGGAATAAATAAGAATGCTGCAGTGAGCAGCTACAAGGTCTGTAGGAAGGAACAGCTGGGGTGGTGAGGGAGGGAGGTATATTTTGTGTGAGAGAGCGGTAGGACTGCATGATGCTCTGCACAGGGACACACAGTGAGCAAGTGAAGAGTTTATGGGTTAGGATTAGAGGACAGACCAACATGGGCAACATTGTGGTGGGCCTTATGTTTACTATACCCATTTGTGCTGGAGGACACAAGCAATCCAGATTTATGGAACTCCCTGGCAACTTCCTGACACAGGTAATAAAGGAGTCGATGAGGAGAAGTGGACTGTTGGATCTCATACTTACAAACAAGGAAGATCAGTTTGAGGATGTAAAGACTGGGGTAAACCTTGGCTACAGTTGTCATGAGATGTTGGAGTTCAGGATCCAGAAAGGAAAAAAAAAAAAAAAAGAAAAAAGCAAGATCATAATCCCAGACTTCAGGAAAGCAAACTTTGGCCTCTTCAGGGATCTGCTTGGAGGAATCCCATGGGAGACTGTTGGAGATAAAAAGGGTCCAGGTTGATTTTCAAGGATTACCTCTTCCAAAGTCAAAAATCCATCTTAAGTTGCAGGAAGATATGCAAAGGTGGCAGGAGGCCTGAATGGATGAACAAGAATCTCAAAACACGAGAAGGAAGCATAGAGAAGGTGGAAGCAGGAAAGAGAAGGTCCGGGAGGGGACGGATCAGTGCGTATAAACACCTGATGAGACTTGCAAAGAAGATGGAACCAGGCTCTTCTGGGTGTTTCCCAATGACAGAACAAGACGCAATGGGCATAAACTGAAATATCAGAAACTCCATTTAACCCAAGAATGAAGTTTTTAAGAGAGGATTGTCAAGCACTGAAAAGAAGGTTGCCCAGAGAGGTTGAGGAGTCTCCACTTTAGGAGACCGGTTTGGAAACAGGTTCAAGACCTGTTTGGACACTGTCCTAAGCAGTCTTTAGTTGACCATGCTTTGAGCAAGGGGTTAGATGATCTCCAGAGATCCTTTCTAACCTCAGCTATTCTGTGATTCTGTGATATCTGCATTATTTTGATACTTATGACGTACAGTGATTGGAAAGCACCAAAATAAAACATGTTCTGTTGCTGATAACTAAGTCATACTGCAACGATGTATTCCAAACTTGACTCAGAAATTTGGAAAAAATGTCCTGTTTATGTGCATATAATGCCCAACATGTATTTAGGTGCAGCATGGCGTCCCTCAAAGGGCACTATGTTCTGTTTCAAGATGCGCTTATTTCTATGCTTTCTAGTAGACTAATGTTAGAGAAATTGTCTTGTGACTTAAATCCATTTACCAAAGATAATGTGAAATCGAAGTGAAAAATTAGAACTAGCAGTTAAGAATATTGCTGGTTTTCAAGCTGGCTTTTTACTAACTTGCTTCCATGATTCTGTACTCATAGTAGGAAGTCCTGTGTCCAAGTGTAACTAAGTGTTCAACTCCTCCTACCCTCTTGCACTGAGGTGTGGGTCTGGAAGCCTTTGCTCCCTCTATGACATTCTTTCAACTTAATTTATATTCATTTTACAACTTAGCAATAGCATTTTCACGAGGTAAGAACATTCAGAATATCCTAAAAGTTCCGATTTTAACTTCAGGGAAACTTAAGAGTGAACAAGTGGGATTCTAGCTACCCTCAAAGGCATCATTTAGCTCCTACATATCTCTTTTTTTTTCTGATGTTGAAAACTGTATTTCCATCATGATTGAAAAATAAATCTTAGTAATCTAAAATAACACCCGTGTTCTTCTTCATAAGAAAAAATATTTTTATATATTACTAGAGCTTCTCCATGTGAAGCTGAACTTCAGGAGTTAATGCATCAAATTGATATCATGGTAAACAGCAAGAAAATGGAATGGGAAAGGAAGATGCGAGCTTTGGAGGCAAAGATGGATATCCGGGATCAGGAACTAGCAAATGCCCAAAGTAAATTGGATCAAAAAGGTCAAGAGGTACTTAAAAATATTCCATTCTGTGAAGAAAGTGTTTATTCTGGGAGTTAGTTAATAACATGCTCTATAAGCGGTAGTGTTCATTGTCAGGCCAAAATACCAAACACATTTTTAAAGGTCAGTAATCATTTTTAATGTTTTGTTTTAAGGTGTGCTTCTGTTGTGGAAAAAAAAAGGTAGTATAAATGTCATTGAAAGTCCCACATCTATTTTATTTCCCTAAGGTCTAAGTCAATATTCTCTGTTTAGTTATAAAAAGATAAATCAATATTTTCAAATGCAAACACTTCTAGCATCACCAGAAATTGAAAATAAAAATACGCTATTCAAAAAATTAGACCAAATTTTGCCTTGGTAATTCCTGTTCATTCCCATTTTTTGCCATTTTAAATGCCTTGTATGTAGCTTCATATGTTAATTTTATTATTACAATGCAATTTGTATTGTATTACCACTTAGAAATGCTAAGAGACATCAGTGACATCTTAGCATGGCTTTCAACACTAGCTTAATATGTCTAAAGTCAGGTGCTTACGTGTAAGTGTCTGTGTGTGAACTAGGTGTCTAAGCTACTATTATAGTCAGGGGAATTTGGAAAATGATGTCATTCACCCTAACAATTTAGATTTCAATGCAAATACCCTTAGTCATTACAGCCAGAGGAGCCAAGCAAATAATTCAGCTAGCTGGCCCTTAAAGCCTTAAGTTATTTGCCTATGCACAGGCATCATCTGAGATATTTTAGCATATTCTGCCTGATGTCCTGTTGCCTCTCCAGAAAAAAATATAGATTTTCTGTATGTTCTTTGCCTTATTTCTCATGTGCAAATTATTTCTCATATGTGCAAATATGAGATAACTCAAGACATCTCACTTGGGTATTTAGGGAACGGAAATGAGCATACAATATCTCCCAGTAATTGGTATGTAAGTTACTGAAAGTCATGTATGTGATTACATGAGACATTCAAGCAAAATTTTCACATTAGTGACCAGGGATTTATTCATAAAGTTTGGCCAAAACTGCTTTCACCTAAAGGTCTTTCATGACAAACAGTGTTAGCATTAAATCATAACATAAGCAAACAAAAAGATTTTTTTACTTTCAAATCCAGAACTTGATGTCAATACAATATAAATCTGTGGTGTCCAGATTTTAATATTAATCAAATAAGTTTATTCTTTAACATTCATCTTTTATGCAAAAATCTACTTTCAAAGTTTCAGATGACTGCTTTGGAAAATGTGCATATTTGAACACTTTAGCAAGGGTAAAATCAAATGCTTATTCTAACTGTAGGTGGGACGACTTCAACAGAAGCTGGAAAACTTACAGAAAGCTAAATCAGAAATGGTTCAGAATTATGAGATCCAGCTTCAAGCATTGAAATCTCAAGTAAGAAAAAAGTTGGTTTCATTATTTTCTATTGGCAGTATAAAGATCTTCCATGTACAGTAGATTCACCTTTATGAGTTTGGGACAGGTAAATTGTGCCACGCAAATGCTGATGATGGCAGCTTCCAACCTGGCTAACATTTCTGTACTGACATGTCTGGACTCTGGAACGGATGGTGACAGTGAAGACAACTGTCCTGGAGTCAGACATTGCTTTTTTGACTATGGACTAATAACTTGAAATCTTGGTGAAATGAGTAAATCGGATCATTAGCTTCATGCTGATAAGACTCTGATGCACATTGGAAATTTTGAGACAAACTGTTTTTTTCATGTCTTTGGTCGCCTTACACTTCTCTGATTGTAGTTTGTCTGGTTTATAGGGGTCATTAAAATGGCTTGGTAGCTTTATGCAAGAGAAGAGAGCTTTACAAGCGGAGTAACCTTGAACATTTTTGTTGTAAATTTGTTTTGGCTCTTTATTTTCCCCTCCAATCACGAACCTAAATTCTTAGTGAAGTCTTGACTGTACTGTTTCCCAGATTGTAACACATTAACATAGACAATTATACATCTCTTTTTTAAAAAATATATTTATTTATTTATTTATTTATTTATCCTTCTGCTATTTTCTTTACTGGCTTCTGCTATGAGAGATTTTGTCTTATAAAATTTTCCAAGTCCAATCACACTTGTAGTAGAATTGGCATTGATTGCCCAGGTGGGAAATCATGATTTTCTTTCAGAGCTGATAACATTTGTCACTTACAGTGTATCAAATCACAACGGTATAATTTATCCTTTAAGTTTGTTTTCTTTTTAGCTTTTTTAATATGTTTGCATTTAATTATGGAATGCCATTTGGCAAACAACTTGTGTGTAACTGAGAATGTTTTAGTTGGCCTGGAATTAACACCTTTAATAATTTGGGAAAGAAGCTAGAAATAAAAGCTGTTTTACAGTTTGCACAATAAATTACAGGGGAAAAAAAGATACCTCTTAGCATGATTACTGAGAAGCTAAACATCAGACAATCAAAAAAAAAAAAGGTATTACATTTTAGGATAAAATGCAAAGTGCCCTTCATAATGAAAAACTATCATCCATACCACAGCACATCTTTTTTTTGTCATCTTTCATCACATCCCCTGAGATACTTCTTTACACCTTAGGTCCTTTTATCTCATTTTAAAAATCACTATTTTCACATTTAGTGTTGATGCTAACAATTCCACTATTGTTTCTGAAATTGAAGCTCCAGGTCATTTTTCATAAAGCTTTTGATTTTGAGTTCTTACTTGACCCTGCAGCTCTTTTCCATGAGGAAATACTATCTCTTTGCTCCTCATAGATTTTATTTTTAAAGTATGAGAGTCCCTAACTTTACATATACCTGGCATAACTTTCCTCCATGCACTTGGCAATCCCTCTCGCCAGGATTTTCAACTTTAGTGACTGCTCAGACCACCAGAACTTTCTGGGAGAGTCCTTTACCTTTTGCCTTTATCCCAAACGTTTGGATTTCTGGCTCTTATGAATGTATGTATGTTTGTACTTAGCAGACATCCCCCACTCACCCCACTGTGCTCCTGTTTAATGTCCTGAATTCTCAGCTGCACAAACTGTACCTAAAATAAGGAAAACCACAATTATTTGTTCCATATTGTTTCAACAGGATTCTGTGGGGTTTTGTTATTTTTTTTTAACATGGAAGAAGTTTCTTTACCAAGAATAGTTAGCTTGAGCAGTTAACAAAAATAGAGCTTTTATGGGTTTGTTTTTCTTTTGGTTAGACAAGCAATTTCCTTTTAGAGCCATATATATATATATATATATATTTCTTAAGTTGCAGCCCTAGTTATTACAGAGGATATAATATAATATCCCTGGCTTTAAAGAAACCAAACAAGAAGAGATGTGGTCTTTATTCATAGTTCTAAGCTTCTTTTCTAGTCAACATTTTTCCCGAAGTCTCTTGATTAGCTTTCCTCAGGACTGTTTCTCAGGTTTTCTTTGGCAATATCCTTGCCATTGACTTTCCAGGGTCATCACGGCTGCCAAGAGCTTCTCTTCTCTTTTGTTCAAAACAAGATTTAATCTACCAGCCCGTGTGTGTTTCTGCTATATCCAACCTGTGAGTGTCCACCTTCCCACTTAGTGGCTCCTAGCAAACTCCCTCAGCCTGGTCATTTTTCTCCCGCTCTGCTTCCATCCATTGGTACCTTCCTTTAAAATCCTATAATGATAACCCGTCTTCCTGGCTCCTGAAGAACTTTTTTAAAATGTCAACACAAGATGGCAGTAAACAAGTGTAAAACAGTTCTTGTAAACATGGAAGGGGAAGTCACCGTTTGGGTAAAAATCAGAAAAAAAAATAGCAAAATGAAATAATTCTCAGATGAGCCTGTGTTTAAATGAGCAGGTAGGTAGCATTTACGTTAAGAGCTTAGTCTTGTTCATCTCTAAGAAAATTACTCTTGGAATTGGTGCTTTGTTGTGTTGCTTGAGCAATCAGAGCTTTAAACTACAATTGCCAAGTCTAGTTTCGAGTTATTGGCAATGTGGTCATCCGTGATGGCTTCTGCATATTTATGTCTGCTTCCATTTTTAGTTCTTGAAGTTGATACATAGTTATGAAAAGCTACAGTTACACCAGTTAAAACAAAAAAAGGTTCAAAGTGGAGAAAAATGTGTGCAAGGCCTAGAGATGCCATTCGAACTGAGCAATGTAACCAAGAAACTAGAGGTAAGACTATATTGTTGTAAGATGTTAATTTTAATATTTTTAAAATTAAATTGTGTTTTATATTCATAGGCTTTAAGTTTCTCATTATTCTGCAACCCAGAATGGGCACATCATTTAACATTCAGGTTCCTAGTCATAAACCAAGTGTTTTTATTATTTTTATTAGTTAATATAAATAAGTCACTTCATATATATAAATAGTATACATATAAGTATTTAGTATTTACTTATCTATACTTCTATATATGCTTATTTATATATGTGTATATTAAATACAATGCATATTAAATGCAGTATAAATTACTTTATACTTCCTTCCTGATGAATATATATTCATCATATATATTCATAATATATATATTGGACAGTATCAACTATTATGGCATGAGAATTTCTACATATGCAGGATATTGTGGGTGTCACAGGGTATGTACTACATTATTTCAAGTTTTGCAGGCTTCAGGACAACTTTTATCATGCAGGGATAGATAAGAGAGAAAAAAGATTAAGGCCTGAAAACCTGGTAGTTATAGCACATATCTGTCAGCACCTATGTACCTGAGGCAACCCACAGCCTTGACCTGAGTACCTTGGGTCCTTAAGTAATATGTGAAGAAAGATAAGTCAGTTAAAAATAAAATCCACAGGATCCAGCCTACCGAGTGGAGAACTGGAAGATACAAGATGTAAAGGGCAGAACTGAGTCATAATCCCTGTCCCTCCAGACACAGGAGTCCTTACCACAAAATGTACTAAACTTGGGACCTCAGCATGACTGTCAACATCTGCTACTACAAGAATAATAAATGGGTTGTACATCTGTCATTGACTAAATATATCACAACTGCGAAGCTGTCGGATCTGGCTGGTTTGAGAGTGACCTTATTCAAGATTAAAATGTGAAAATAATGTAACACAATGCTATCATTTGATTAATTATGCAGTATGAAAAATGAGTGCTTGGAATATGTTCAGCAAATTCTAGTATTCAGAAAATAATTACTGTGTAGAAAATCTAAGCTCAGCAGTGCTTCAGTAAGCGCTTGAACCTGCAGTACTCATTTAGTAGCCTGAATCTCCTTTTCTTTTTAATCACATTTTGTAAAAAGGGAAGATTTTTGTTAGTTTAAAATGCCAAAGCAAGTATTTAGAAAGCTTTATGGAAAGATTTGTGTTAATCCATTTTAGAAAGCAGTTGATTTAGTTTCAGTAAATAAAACCTTGTTTTTTCTAATTCAAGGAGCACAAAGTTTTGAAGAGCTCTCCAGAATCATCTACTGGGAGACCACTGTGAAAGTTATTTCCATTGTGAAAACAAGTTCTCAGAGCAGCTTAAAAATTTCACTGTGTAAAACTATGTACTGTTATTTTGTTATTTTTTCACCAAGTCCAAAGGAGCAACAACTCTAGTAACTATGGAGTTCACCTACTTTTTATTGTAGGATACCTTCTGTGAACACATACGATCTAATATGATTTAAAAGCAAAATCAAAAACAGTATCAATAGAAATATAAATGCAAATACAGAAAAAATATAAGATAAATATGATTCTCATGGATCTTGTTCATTCAGCTTTGTGTAACCCTGATGAACTCAGGTGAAAAAACATCAGAATCAGAATCAGGAATTGAAAAGAGAGAAAGTAGTAAATATTTTTCCACTGTAGCTGCTATCCCATTTGTTCAAGAAGAAAAGGGAAGAAAAACAGCCAGATTATCTGATCATTAAGGGATTGATTATGTACCGATTACAGTGGTGTAACTCCTTTACAATCATGGGAACTACCTTCCAGTAAAACTGAGATACTGTCGTAATGAATTAGGTCCCCCAGATCTTCAACAAAGAAAGCATAATTAAATATTTTCATTGATTATATTTAATATCCAATTGGTTTAGATTAACAGTCCCTTAAATTATACTTTCTTAAGTGTTTGTGGAAGGGAAAGATGGCTATTTTACATATCTGTTCTTTTTATCTTCTTTACAAGATTACAGAATGCTGATGTATTAATTATTGAATAATATTTTTCTTAGAACTATACAAATTACAAAGTTATTTAGATTAAGGAACAAAGCAATTTTTCATATATTTTATAACCTTGCTTTGCTATCTTTCAGGAATTTGAAGCAAAATCAAGAGAATGGGATAAGAAGGGGACAATCTACCAAAATCATCTAGTTTATTTAGATGCTCAACAAAAATTACTGTCAGAGAAATACAATTTATTTCAGGTACAAATCGTATCTTCCTGCTTTTGAGAGAAAACTATAATTTTAAACCTGCTAACTCAGTGAAAGTTATTTTACCTCAAGAAAAAAAAATCTAAACACCATGAATCTTACAGTGAACCTAAAGAATTAACATGGCTACATAGCTTTTAAGCAAGGCAGACCCACACTGAAAGATCTATGGATACACAGAGTTACTTGACTTTTTTTCTCATGTATTATGAATAAATATCACAGTGAAAATTATAATAGTTCTGAAAAAAGATAGTAAAAAGGGGAATCCTTTTTGCTTTTTTAGAGTGTGCTGTGGAGATATTTGTCAGAATGTTGTATTGCCTTCTGTACAATTAACTGTGATTATGTGTTATAAAAACTCTATTACAAAGTAAGAGGTGAATGCTATTACTAAGAGGCTCAAATGAAAGATTTCCTCAAATCTAAGGTACACCTCACTTTGAGGATCATAAATATACATGAATGTAATATATACTGAAAAACGAATTTCTCTATGCTGCTCCAAATTCAATCTGTAGATGTTTGTTCAATTGCTTAATAATTTTCACTCTTATTTTTCAGGTTTCGAGTTACCATTTAGAATTATTTGACCTCTTGTCATTGATAATCTGCTTTTCCACTAGGCCTGAATTATTTTTTTCTTGATCTAGTGAAACACTTCCTTAAGCATTCCTATGAGAGGTTTTTTTTTCCATATCTAGAGTCTCCAAGGCTAGTAGTTAAATTTGGTTTATAGATGCTGAATTACTGAATTTTCATGCATAGGTCTGATGAAAAAAGTGGGATTTTCACTATAAAATTTGATGCATGTTGAGGTGATCATACAATTGGACAAGTCAAAATGGAGTTTTCATAAGGTTGTCGCCCACATTTTTTTGTTGAGGTTCACGTTATTTCCATTAATAGATTTCAGATTTATATAAGAAAGCAGGTAAGCTTAAATATAGCAGTTATATATAAATCTGATGGATCATCACATCCTAAATTGAAAGACATATAAACTGAGCTCATCTTTGCCCAGATGGACTGTGTTTTTCAGAGGTTACTTTTGGCATTATGATATGTCCAACTCCATTATGATATGTCCCACTTTAATTTGTTATCTATATTAACTAAACTTATCTGCAAGTTTCTCTAGGCTTTCTGTTTAATGTGCAGCCAGTGGTCAGTTCTGGTTAGGAGTTCAGCCCACAGAACTGCTGAGAACATAGTGATATTAGAAGTTGTTTAAAGCATTCCTTTTTGCAGTCTCCATTAATAAAATATGGTACCCTGTTGATTTTTAATGTAAATTTTCTTGCTCAGCTTGAACTCTAGACATGATTATGGTTTGCAGAATATATTTTGTTGCTGCTTTTCAGCTAATTCTCAGTCTTCTGGAAGATGATTGCTGTTTGTTAATCTCCCAGTAGATGAATCCATATGGATTATTTTTTAAACAGCAAAAACAGTTACCATAGTAATTGTTTTTCTTCACAATGCCTGCAATTTGACAAATACCACCAATACCAATTTCCTGTAGTTTTGGTTCTCAGATTTTTTAATCAGTACAAGGAACTGGAGGGAGTGTGTGACTGCTTCCAAAGATGATGAATGTGGAAATAATCCTTTCCCAAGATTATGGATAATGATATCAAAGTACAATTACTGTAGTAAATAACTGGGCTGTTTATACATGAACTATGTGATAGTAGCTTTCTAGTCAAAGGTTAATATCTATCCTGAAGCGTACATGCACAACTCCTACTGAGATCGACATATCACAGAGAAACCTTTATCTCATTTTTTATATAGTTAACTGCTATGAGTAGGTCACCTTTTGCACATTTGAGGTTGCATTAGGACTAGGGAATTATACAGCAGAGGAGAAAAACACCTGAAAAATTATGCACACTTGAAAGTTTCCCAATTATTTTTCCCTGTAAAGGCAAGGAACTTGAGGACAAAAAAGGGAATACCCAGTGGAGAAATAGCATGCACACTATTCCAATTCTGCCATATTTTCTGAGCAGATGGTGGTAAAGGGGATGGAAATACTTTTATGAGTTCAGTAGAAATGGGTTAGTCCTAAAATTTACATAGAATTATTTAATTTCATTGAGAAGATTTTCTTCTTTTTTAGAAACAGACTCAGAATTATCAGTTCCAAATAAGCAGTAAGAAACAAAACCAGGAAGATGTAATCACCACCGCCCAGCCCAAAAATGCAAAGGATGAGTTAATTATTGAAAAGCTAAAGGCAACCGTGAATGAAATAGCAATAAACAGGAATAAGCTTGAAGAGGAAAACCTAAAGCTCCAGGAGGATCTAAAAATGTACCAAAAACAATGCCAGGTAATGCCATTTTTTTTCTTTACTATGTTTACAGTAGAATTAATGTTGAAGCATTAATTTCCTAGGAGTACACTTTAAAAAATTGTGTGGAGAGGTTTAGGAAAGAGACACAGGCACATTCTTTGCAGGAACACCGAATGAGCTACAAATGGTACATCTTTTTTTGGTAACACATAAGAGGAAACAAAAATAAGTTGGATATACAGTAGTATCTTTTATTCTTGTCTGTTTATCTAGGTTTTCATACCTTTCTTATTCCTGTACCGTTCGCAGAAACTCAGTGTCATTCATTTGGTTTGTTGTGTATACATGACTTATGAACTCTGTTTATCTGGTTTATACATAGTTGTACACCATGCCATAGTCACTAAACAAATATATACATATATATATATAGCAAAGCATGCAGTATACTTTTATTACTGTAAGTAGACTTTGTAGAGCAATGTATTTTTAAGTCGCCAACCATGTGAAAATCCATCAGGGTTTTATCTTACCCCTATTTAACATTTTCTTAACTTAACTGATGTATGAAGATAGCCATTTGAGAATCTTCTTTTGGTGATCTATGAATTCAGTCAAGATATATAGAATTTTTATAGGATTTTATATAGGTTTATATAGTTTATATAGGATTTTTAAACCCTTTTTTGTTAGCTATGTCCAAGGCAGATGAGGACAGCTCTTTTTTGTAACTCATAAGTTATATTTGCTTATTTATTTGAGCACTTAAACACTCAGTGATGTATTCAGTAGCCTATAGTGACTTATCTCTCTCAAGATAGATAATCTCTTTTACTAAGTACATTACTTGTAAAGTTGTCACTTTATTTGTGATATACTTTATAGCAATTAAGATATATGGGGTCGAGTTTAATTTCAGCTAGTCAGAACAGCAAAGTTTTGTGCATGTGACACTTTATTTGCCCATTAGGTTACTGTGTCATTTACCTATAGGCAAGTTTGCGGTATACATTTCTGCCTTTTGGGTGTGCAACTAGAAAATTCTGCTCTGGGATCTATTAAAGGCTGCCATAAAAAGTGGCTAAATCACTTTGATTAGAAAAAGGGATTCGAATGTGGAGCAGAACAAAACATAGCATTTGTAGGGGATTTGTAGGGCTGGAGGATACGTGGAAGGTAGGTGGCATTGAGTCATCTTCAAGAAAATGTTCAAGCAAGATGATTTTTTTGGAAATGTATGATGGAAAACAGGAGTTCTTGGAAGCATTGAAGAAGTAGAAAGGAGGCTGTTGTGCATAAGGGACAGCAAGTTACAGAACAACTGTGACCTTGCTGTGGGATGGATGCCTGCCGTGTTCACTAGAAAAGCTGCATTTGCTGGGAGCTGCAGAAGGTAAAGTCCATAGGTAAATGGTGAAAATACGTGGGGCTTGTTGTAGAGGAGGAAGCAGGTCGGGCTGGAGAAGTGTGGGCTGGACAGGGGAGTTCGGCCTGGTGTGGGAGAGGGAGCGAGCAGTAGGCAGGAGGCCGGTATCATGGCCCAGCTGGCTTCTGGGCCTATGACTACTTCCAACTGTTCTTTGTGCACCATTAATTGGCAAGAAAGCAATAATAAAATGTAATATAGAGAGAGCCACTTGGTTGACTGCGCAGAAAATACTAATTTTAGAAGGCACAGAGACTGCAAACTGTTTCCCTAACCTGTCTGACAAACATAACTGCAGGCACACATATAGGCCCAGGAGAGGGAGCCTGATAATATCACACACAATGCTTGAAGGTCTGCACAGGTCATTTACTGGAGGCTAATTTATATAGAAATTAAACCACATCATACTCCAAGAAGTTAAACAACTTTGAGTTGTGTTAGGACAGGAGCTAATCAGGAAATATTTTGAGACTTCCTCTTGGTATCCAGCCTGATGGGCTAGTTGAAGCAAAATTTTATAGCAGAAAACACAAGAATCCTTACATTTTTTCAACTTGAAATAAAACAGTTTCTGGGAAAAAAAACTTTCATTTTAAGTTTTCTAAACAAAACTTAAAGTTTTCTGGTTCAATTAATTTTCATCTTGGTATTCAAACTAAGTGTAATGGAAATTTCCTAAATTAATAGTAACATGTTTCTAAATGATTTTTCTAAAGCGATACGTTGTGAAACTATTGACTTGAAGTTATGTTTTAATTATTATTGCTGTGGCTGCTGTTGTTCCTGTTATTGTTATAAATTACTGAAGGAAATTCATTTTATGCAAATAAGTAGGATGCCTGTGGTCTCCCACAGGTGATCCAGCTTCCACCACACAGCTGTGCAGCATTTCCCTTAACCAGGATCAAATCAGAGGAGCAGCACCCCTAAATTCTACTATATGAGTATTATCATGGGTATTTCTTGATTGTAAATGACATTATGATGATCATAGACTAATTCTTGCAGACGCTTAAGGAATTTGTTAAGCTTTATTGCATATGAATATGTCCAGGTATTTATTTCAGGGTTTAAAACGCTCTCTCAGCCTAATTTATCAAAGGAGATGATAAATGAATCGGGATGTGCAGTCCCTACCAAAACCTAAAGTGCTTCATATCTCTCTACAGCAGCCCTTTCAGCCAAGGGGAAACCACAGGTCCCCTGGAAAGAAGGTCATTCTAATCTGAGGCTCTAGGACCTCTAAGGAAAATAAACCTTGCTTGAACCTTGAAGTTTCTTGCTTGCCTTTCTGGATTCCTTTTCCTTTTTATTTTATTTTTGAGAGGTGTCTTTTGAGAGTTGAAAAGCTTTATTTTTGCTTTTAAATTTAGGAATGCTACTGAAATAAAATGAAGATGTTTTGAAAAATACTAGCATTTTTAGTGTAGTATTTCTAAGGCAAAAAATCAACAGCCTTGAAAAAGCTTTTACCTGGAGCGGTGTTTTGGATTAAGTTTGTGGGTGTTGGATAAATCAACTTTCTCTGGTTATTATTATTGCAATGATTTGACTATTGTTGCTACTTTTGTCATTTGTGGGTTATATTTGTAAGTTATATCTTTAGTACATATGTAGGATATTTTTCTTCATTACTATAGGAATTCAGGTTTTATAATTTCAGATATAACATGTATCTTTAAGTTTTCTGTCACGTTCTTATTCAGAAATAAGAGATGAAATAGAGTGGATAGAAAAATCTTTTTGTGGTTGTTCGAAAATCTGGTGATATCCATTTAAATAAACTACTATGTCCATGCACATAGGACTAGTTTTGGAGGTGACTGAGCACATACGTTATCTAAATACATCAGTCTATACACAACAACTCCAAGGTGCCAGGCAACATTTACCAAAGATCTACATCTAATCCTGCCCTTCCCAGTTTTCAATTTATAGAGGTGGAAATGCTATTAAGAAAATACAAAAATACATGTTACTTATGGCATTAAATGCTGCATGTGAAGCACACTAATGGAGTCTAGACCCTATAAAAACAAGCAAACTATGTATTTTGCAGGCATTTATTATGGTCAATAACTTCTAGAGGAGGTTTCCTTATGAAAGTCCAACAGCCTGATGCATTGGAACACTGTAAAAGCTAAAGAATGTTCAGTATTACATTTTTTAATGACATTTCTGGAAAAAGGAGCTAACATAAGAAAACCTTTTCAAAGCCATTCTTTCTTCGAAAATATGACTCAGAACAGAAGCAACTGTTTAACTTTTTCTTTCATACATGCTTTATACAAATATGAAAAATTAGATGTTAGTTGGAAAAAAAGTGTCAAAATATGGCATTTTGAGCAACTGCTATCTCATTTTATTTACCTATGTATTTGTATATTTGTTATTTAGAACATGGAGGCAGGCTTTTCAGAGATGAAAAATGAGCTGCAGTCACGGGATGCCCTCTGGAGAGGGATCCAGCTGGAATGCCAACAGCTGCATACAGAATTATTGAAGATCAGAGAGCACAAAGATATGCGGGAAATTCAAATAAAGTATGTATCTTAAAGGTAGTATTTAAATTACCAAGTACCCTAAATTACGAAGTTTTGAGGTAATTTTTTTTTTCTGTTTGATTTAAATTGCGTCTGTTTAAAAAGATACTCTAGATTCAATGTCAGATTCCAAACAACTTTTGAATTAATATTTTCTTTAGCAATTATATATGACAAAATTGCAGGCAGTATGTGCTAAATCTGTTAAAATGCTTTTATGGTAGTTAAATATGTACAAGTAAGTTTATTTATTGCTATTTAAAAGCTTAAGAGTGTCTTTCCTTTTCTTTGTATTAAAATGTTTTGGAAATAGAGTGTTTAAGATTGTCCCCACCTTCTTTCGAGTAAAATCTTGATATTTTTAATGGTTTATCTAATAGGTGAATATTCTGCCATAGGTATTTGAGATTATACGAAATATTAATTTACAAAAGATTTCAGAATTCATTCTGAACACACTTGGATTATCCTTACTCTCTAGAAATCTCCCCAAATCCATCTTGTCTTAGCCAAATCTTTTGCTTTTTTAGTCAGAGAGCAGGTCTTTCCCAGTTTTGCAATGAGGACAAGATACTGTAAGCTGAACTTCCTGCATGTTTCATGGATTATTTTTTACTTAAAGGCATCAATCACCTTGTGTACAATTTACTGAGCAACCAGAAAATAAAAATGATGAGTTTTTAGCATCAGTAGAAAGTCAAGAAAGCCAACGAGAAGAGCAAAACAAGGTATTTCATATTCTTAAGTATTTTCTGATCTTAACTCCAATACAGAATTTTAAAACAAAATACTGACCTTGGGTATGTGCTTATGCAGAAGAGAGGAGGAGGATATATTGTAGTTATAGAAGGAGAGCAAGAGTTTACATAGATGTTGTATTCCTGAAAGTAAATGAGCAGCTGCACAATCAATAGTCTGATTCTGTGTGATTCAAGGACAGCTGTGGATAATAAATAGGCTCTAGGAGGTAAGTAGTAGGCTGTAGGGGGTCTCACACATAAGATATACCAGCAGGTCGTCTCGTACAACCCACTATGGCAAATCCAGGCCAAAATGCGTCTGGTTTAGAGGGTGCCAAGAGCTCTTCTTAGAGGCATGTGGTACTTTGAGTAGTGAATGTAAGTAGGAACATCTGTATTTGGACACTGCTGGCTCGGATCCTGCTGCAGTTCTGGCATAGCAGTCACGATGTAGCTCTCAGATTTTTACATCTACATCTATTTGTTTACAATTCTAGGATTTTTGCGTAGTTTGCATAAATGAAAATGAAATACCATCTGTTACTGTTGCACGCAGTACTGTGAGAAATTATTAAAATAGGTTTGAAAGCAGCTAGGCTGGATTTTGTAGTTATGCTTTTTATATAAGATGAAAATCTATCATATTAAACTGTTATTAGTAGAAAGATTATGAAAACAATCATCACTGTTGATTCTTTGGAGAATTATTTGGATAGAATATAATGCAGATAACTTGACCTTAATTTTTACATATAATGGTAGCCAAAATTCTCCCAAAGTGATTACCATATTAAACTTCTTTCTTTCAAATAAAGTTTCTCATTAGAGATTCTCTAAATTAATTTAGTTTAAAATATTTTTAACATAGCCTGAATTAATTTAGGAGTTTGTAAATGATGCTTAGGTACATTTAGTGGACATTTTTGTGGGCATTGTTTGTCATAAATTCCAATTATTAAAGTTACATTATTTTTATTACATTATTTCTAATAGTTAATTCAAATACCTGTTATTTTGTTCATTTTTAACATTAAATAGGGAAAGGAAAAGGCTACTGATGGTTGTAAGAAGTAGTAAAAAAAGTAAAACTATGTGCTCTGACTCATCAAGACATTTTATTACAAAATCTCAAAAATATCTGATTTAGTTATAAGGTTGGTGTCCTGAAAGCAGACAGCAAAAAAAGTCTCTAGTTGATGACAAGTGATGCAATCATATTTACAGCACAACATTTTCTCTTTTTGAAACATATTTGCTGCAGATAAGAGACCATCTTTATCAAGAGGAGCAGTCCCATTGCTCTGAGCAGGAAAGAATGAGGACAGAAATCTCTGACCTGACAGAAGAGCTTCATCAGAAGGAGATCACTATAGCAACTATCATGGAGAAAGCCAGTCTTCTGGAAAGACAGTTAAAAATGGAGTTAGAGATAAAAGACAAATTGTTAGCAAAACAACAGGTATGCACGCAGGCAAAACTAGCCCAGGTCACTCTGTCCCATGTTACTGATAATTACTTGCATTAACTGTTAAAAGAAAATTACCCCTCTTGCTGTTGTTTTCATCAGCAGAGCTGTAAAATTTGTAATTGGAGAATTCGTTTTGCATGTTTTGAGTAAAGCGCAATATTGAAATTACACATATCTATACTCATTGTTCTTTCAGGTGAACTGTAACATGCTTGTATTCTACTAAGAATTTAATCTGCTCCTAGTTGTAACTAAGAATTTGATCTTTTCCCAGTTGTTGGATTTCAGATACAAAGCTGTCAAATGTGAAAATACACATCTAAAAGAGATGATGGAAAACCAGGAGTGTAAAAGACACATGGTAATTTTTTATATTTCTGGAAAATGTAGATTGAGATCATGGCAGATTTAGACATTCCTAGATTGTAAAGAAAAAGGAGTGAGGGCCAAAGGTGTGTCCAAACCCACGGATTGCTATAATCACACTGTGTACCATCCAAAAATTGTGCAGCATAATCAAAAACAAGTGGTATTCACACATAGCCTGCAGACTTGTGCAGTTATGAATGATTTTGACCTTAACTGCAATAAGGTAGAATTTTCAATAACTTTGTCTAGACTCTAAAGATATTGTGAGGACATATACCTTGGTATAGGTTTCACTTATTTCACAAAATATTTGTTTTAACTGTCATAATTCTCGCAGACTTATGCGAGATCTACAAAAAGATGTCCCTTTTTCATTTCTTTGCCCTCTTTTGCTATGACATTTAAATATTACTATAAGAAATGCCAATAACATTTGGCAACTTATTTTCATATCTTAAGATTTATTTCTCTTCAAAGAGGGGCTAGTTTAATTCATGGAAACATATGCCATATAATCATGCAGAATAATAGCTTATGCAGGTATAAATATTACCACACTGCCTATCACAAACCAGCTTAAAAACCCCTCCTACACACAGACCATCTATAGTTATTGTATCTGTCACCAGAAAAAGACAGAAATGTTGCTTGTAGAAACATCTTGGGGGGGATTCATAGCCTGGTTATTGCAAACTGACACATGCCTTGGAAAAAAAAGATCATGTTATTCCATTTCCTCAGACTAGCAGATAGGTCCCCCAATGACCTTTTATCTATACATCCATATGTATACATCTGATTTATTATTATGTGTATGTGTCATTCTTTGCCACGACAACATCCTTCCCTGAGACAAAGTATTGTTACAGGACAAGAATTCTTGTAGCCATCGTGACTTTTAACTGTAACAGAAACATCCAGTTACTAGATACACCAGGGTTGCTGCAGATACCAATGTGATGCATTGGTGGACTTAATAGTGTTTTCCTACTTCACTAGAGTGTTCTGAGGATCTAAACGTTAAAGAGTATAAGGTGTATGGATGGTAGAACTGCAGGAATGGCAGAGATTCTTACAGATATATTTGCACAGCAGAGCATGGCACAAAACCTCCCTTCAGCGCCGAGCGGAGTCATGCAGCATCGCGCAGAGTGACCCCTTTGGGTTTCATGCCAGGATAACCCTGCTCCTTCTGCTCTGGCTGGTAGAGGATGAGGGGACTCAGCTCTTGCCTTGCTCTGTTGTGCCTCTGCTATCCCTGTGGCAGACATAGCTGAGCCTTATCCCCCTGTTCTTTGGCAAAAGACTTCCCCACCACCCTTCCTTAACCAGCTAAGCAAGGCAAGGTTTGTATGAAGAGATAACATCAGACCAGTTGGCACAAGAAAGGGACCGGCCTTTGCACAGTGGAGTCCTATTTGGTAGAGACATAACCACCCGCACCTCTCTGTGCTAGTGATACACCAAAGCCAGGTGCTTAATCTTCATAAATTACTGGTCTTCAAAAGAATAATGTAGACCCCCAAATACATAAAAGGAAATAATGTAGACCCCCAAATACATAAAACCACACTAATAAAAGGCCTTTTTTTAACCTATTGCACATAATTTGACAAGTTTTTTGAGATATTTTCCTATGGCTGACAGTATACTGTTAGGAGGAATGTATTTACACCGTGAAATGAAGTATTTGTCAGAGAGGCAGAATTCTAACTCAGATGGGCCACGGGGACTTCATGAAAGGGGTGGTAGTGCAAGAAAGGAATGGGATAGGTCACTCAGACCTAGCCTGAATATCTCCACATAGATATTGTAATGTGCCTTTAGATATACCTTATTGGTAGTGCAAGAAAGGAATGGGATAGCTCACTCAGAGACCTAGCCTAAATATCTCCACATAGATATTGAAATTTACCTTATATCTAGTATAGTAATGAATTTCTCATTATTTTGGTTATTTCTGGTGGCATCATTATTGGCAGGGGCAATACAGCTGAAACAGCTACAGCTTGAGATGTTATGGTTGCTTTTATGTCATAGGTTTTACAAAGCAAGTGATGAATTTGCAAAAATAATATTTTGAATGCACTGTTTGCTGAGAAATTTTAATTTGTTTTAATGTGCTACACAAGCTGTTATCCCTTCTCTCTATCTTCTTTTTCTTTTTCTTTTTTCTTTTTCTTTTTTTTTTTCTCTTTTGGAGGCAATTCTATTTCTTTGCTGTAAGTGCTGCATGATTATATGTGGCATCTCTGTCTTTAACATAGAAGATTGCTTTAGGTTTTCTTGTTGAAAATATTAATATCCACTTATTGTGAAATAATGCCCATTTAATGATGATTTCATCTCCTTTCACAGAGTATAGATTTATCTAATCAAAAACATGGAAGTTACACAGCTCCCATTTACAAACTGGGTCATGAGAATATAAGATTACGAAATAGTCTCATTAAACTACGAAATAACACAGAAGCATCAATACTGGATGCCATGGATACATACAAGGAAACAGAGCACAGCTACCAAACTCATTCAAAGATGCAAGAAAAGGAAGAGAGGTAATATTGCAGACTCTACACATACATGAAACTTTCTCTAAGTCTTTTTGGAAACACCTAAGGTCAAACTCTTTTTCTGTTTCTCTTCATTCAGAACTCTGATTAACCTAGTTATCAGACTACGTCTAGCTTTCCAAACTACTTATATGAACTTTATTGAAGAATGCACACAACTACAGTGTTTTATTTGCACTTGGATCTTCCTGCGTGACAACACTAAGAGAAACAATATTCCACAATAAAAAAAAATAGTAGTTTATCAATCTTAAATTATCCTGCAGTCAAAGTGAGAAGCTAGCTAGGAAAATATTAAATAGTCTGGTACTAGCTTTTCACATTACCATGTTGAGCTATGAGGGGAAATGATAGAGTATTATTTGGATAGGTAGAAGAATAGAAGTAAATAACTATCCATTTTTTGCTCCATGATCTCATGTACAGAAAGCATAATAACATTAATAACAACCATAACTGAAGTGTGTCCTTATTAAGTCAAGAAACCAAAGGGTCCACATTTCCTTCCAATAGTTCTGCATTATTCAGCTCTTTC
>NW_010587862.1:19293-43012 GCF_000705375.1 Tinamus guttatus | reverse complement strand
TGAACATGTGCAAAAAAGAAAAAATCCGCTTAGATGCCCATGAACCTTTATACACCTCATTTTGGATGGCTACAAACTGGCCCCTTTGTGTGGAAACCATGCATGGTGGATTGAATCAGAAGTAGCTAGATTAAGGAGAGATTAATTACAACATATGTATGTCAGCTAGTTCAATGTGAAAAGATTTATCTGATTTCAAAATCTTATAATCATTTCTCAGTAAATAAGTCAACAAAGAGTACAGGTTTCCACTTCCTTTTTTGTGTCTGAATTCTATAATAAAGATCACTTACTTAGTATATTTGTAAGAATTTTTACTTATTTTTAGCTAACTGAATTTGGCAATAAGTAAAGCCCAAGAAATATTTGATTATTATTTTAATACTTCTAATATTAAGCATTTAAAAATAGACATACGCTGCTTGTTTAAGTTAATCTTTGCTCCAAGTTTTGCAAACCAGAATATATTTCTACTGCTAAATAAAAACAAGACAATGAAGGATATACAAACCAACATGAGAGGTAAACTGCTCTGCAGGAGGTTATCTTAATAAGCAGTTTGAACTACAGAAAAGCTTTGTGGCCTGCTAGTTGCATTTGTTGGGAGTTTCCTTAAATGTGTTTTAATGCGTTCTCTAAGTCTGGTGTTCTTGGCTGACCTGATTTTTAAAATGAACATAATTTCAGCTATCCTGAAAAATCATTATCACATTAAACTTCTTTTTTTTAGGGAAAAATAATGAGAATTAACAATATTCGTGATCACAGAAAGCATATTGTGGCTATGCTCTTCCTTCTTAATTCCTTGTATTCAGTGAATCATTGAATTACCTTCAAACACATTATAATCATGGTGCTGCAGTAATAATAAGAAAATTAAAATCTCCACTAAATGTGTTTTACACAGACCAGGAGAGTAAAATTAATAGAAAATGAAATATTTTTGTCATTACATAATATATAGCACTAATGTAAAAAAGCTCTGTCGAGCAAAGTTTAAATGATTCGGAGCCAAAAATTGTAGAGGATAAGATTTTGAACATTTAGATCAGATTTACATTTAGAGTTGACAAAAAGTAAAGTGATTCTCTTTCTGAGTAATAAAAGGTCATCCACTATTGGCTCAGTCTTGCCTGAAATTACTTTTTAGTAATTTTAGGTACTATTTGTGTGTGCATGTTTGTAAGTGTGTATGTATGTATGGGAATGGCAAGTTTGTGCTTATGCTTTCACTATTCTTAAGTAAGAAAAAGTAAAATTTTCCCAATTTTCTAAGGAATTACTGTACAAAAGGACCTACAAAATTACTCATGAGAATTTAAGTGTAACAGACAATACAAGTATGGGGGCAATGTACAGAATTTTGATCATCAAAGACCATTAAACCAAAACTTGGAGAGCCAAACATTGTTCCTCAGAGCAGAAACTCAGCTGCGCTACTGAACACACTTTAAATCATGATTCTAGTTAATAATATTAACTACTTCAAAGAAAAGTGAGTTTGGGCATTTTTGAAGTATTGTTTCAACTACTTACTTGTGCTGCATTTCAGTAGATTTTAAAAATGCAAAGCTAGAGGTCAATAGACACAACTGAGAGCCTTTTAAATCAGGAAGACTTAAGTTAGCCAGAAATATGCCAACAGTGAAAGAAGATTCTGCATTAATCCCTCTTTATTTGCCTGCTTAGGTTTGAGGGGAAAAAGTATTTGTGGCTGTTGAAAACAGGAATGATTGGGCTGTTGAAGATGCAGAGGACTTTTTGTCATTATCATCCATGAATCTAAGGGGCATGATGGCCCATACACTGATGGAACAGATGTGCTGAGCCTGTTTTTTCAGGATCTAGACATGCATTTGAGTTCCTAAATTAAAGGCTATTTAGTTACCATAACCATATATACAGCTTTTAAAAACTGTGCAAATTCTGCATGCATTTTAGATACACACCAGCCTGCCAGTCTTTTCGAGCCTGAGCCCTCTATGTGCTGTTATCTAACCATTTCCAAGCAGGGTTGTCTCAGACAACTAAATTTCCTAGCATCAAATGTATGCAGGTAATGCAGGTGATTGTTTTGGTTGAATTTAACTTTGGGGTATGTTCTGGTTTTTTAGTGAGTATAAACCTTGTTTTTTATGTTTTAATTTGCAGTTCGGTTTCCATGGTAATTATGGTACTGGAGAAAGGGCAAAAAACACTTATTTTATGTAGTAAAAAAAGTCGTGGTGTTCATGTAGGGGGATTCAGAGTTGTGTTTTAAATGGCAATTTCCAGATGCTTTTTGTTTTAGCCATTTGTATTCAGAAACCTAGAAGTGCTTGTACAATGGAGTAGTGCAATGAAGTGGTTAGTCCTCAACTAACTGTGTGCTGTCCTGTTCTTAGGCTCGTCATCGCCACCAGCACTGGAGTCTGAGGCATGGGCACAGTCATAAATTAGGTGGGAGACCTCTAGAGAAAGTTTAGGAGATGACAGACAACGGTTATATTGGTGATTCAGGGGCATTTCTGCTTTCTTTCAATATACAGAGAGTTTCTAAATATTGCAGAGTAGCATATGGAGGAGTAGCACCTTTTTGCTGAAAGTGGTTGTGCCCACATCCTAACTGTAGCCAGTTTAATTACTGTTTGCACGTAGGATAATTGATTTATTTTTAATTGTCATATTAATACACTACCCCCGCAGTTTTCATCCCTCAATTACAGCATAGCCACAGAGAGTAGTTTTGAATTTTGGCAGGATTGAAAAGGGTTTTCCGTGAGGGAACAGATGTATTTTTTTTTTGGAAATGCAAACATGCAACTGAGTTTCCAAATTAAAGGTTACTTCATTATAATAAACATATATACAAATCAGGTAACTGGCCAAGGCAAAGTGCACTTTGATCACCTGGCAAAAGTGAGGGGTAAGGCCTGGGAACAGGCCGATAAGGTAGGCAGGGATCTCCTAAGGGTCCTGCGTGACATATGTGTTTTAAGGAGGTTTTCCCCTCTCTGGAGGTCACACACCTCAGGCATACTGAGCATGGTCTCCGTTATTGCAACAGATGAACTATAAGCAGCAAAAAGTCTCTTCAGAAAAATACTTTTTAGCCCTTTTCTGTTTTTAAATCAAGTTACACTTACCAGGCAAAAGCAAAACACTAATTCTGAGCACGCTGTGCTCATTAAAGTTCCAAGAAGAGGCATGTTAAGCAACACAAGTTATGCTGGGAGTTTGGTTAGTGCCGCTGAAGTCATTGATTTCAGAAGGATCAGGCTGATTCCACATTTGAGAGTTGGGATTAATGTGTTCTACCTATGTAAACTCCTTTTGCAAGGCTATTATAGCTCTTTCACTTCTTGTCCCACGTTGTCTTCATGTCAACAGTGACATTATCTTTGTGAAGTGTGTGCATATGATAAATGCTCTATGAAGGTAAACACAGGAAAATCTTAAGTTATGCAGCCACAGTTGCCAAGAATCTGCATTGCCAGTGCTAACAAACGGTCATATTAAGAAAAAAAGAAAAATGCAGACATTCACATTTGCATTCAGACCAGAACTCTGTTTCTAGGTATTAGTTTGCTCTGAACTGGCAGAAATTTAAACCCAAACTGTGAAATCTGTTTAAGAAAACACCGTATCGAAGCACCCTAACGTAGGTGGCATGTTCTTCCAAGATAGCCAGCAGCAGCAGCTGTCCAAGGGGCTATAGCAGGAAAAGTAGAGCCCTTAAAAAATCAGGTCACCTTTTTTGTGGTGGGGGGTGTGTGTGTTCAAGTGTATGTTCTGCCTTTGCCATCTAAAAGCCATGATAGCTATAGGCAAGCGCGTTTGAAAATGCTGGTCTTAGTGAAGTAAGCTATAAAACCACAGCAATAACTGTTATTAGATATATAGAGAACCAAGTTTGGAATAATAATAATAAAACACACACACACAGATCACGTAACATTTTGCTGTGGGTTTACAGAGGAAATTACTTCCAGAAAGGTCAGAAGACAGGATGAAAAAAAGTCTGTGATTTTATTATTCATGCCATTTATCTTCAGTCGTGGCATTTTTTTAGTGCTGCTCTTCACCCAAACAATAGACAGAATGGACTTTAAAATAGATGGAAAATAAAGGATTTTCTTCTGTGCCCAAAAGAGCCAAGAATATTTATTTAATGAAGAGCAAGAAGGAAAGAAGAAAATTCTGCCCAAGAAAAGGTAAACAGATGACTTTAAAGTCTGAAAGGTTTCTCAGAGACTTTTATCTTACAATGAATAATAACACTAATAGTTATATTATCAGGATAGTGTCATGCTTATAATTTCCTTTCTTGTCACATTCAGACTATTTTAATCAGTACTTTTTAAATAATCAAATATATTCTTCATTACATCTCTGAGCTATTCTGCACTGTTCATTTATGTAGTATTCATTCAGCCCCAAGTTTTAGGAGCAGGGAGCTCTTGTATAAGCAGTATCCATTAAAACTGTACAGCTAACCTCTCCCAGCAGTAAATATTTAAACTAAGGTTAGAAAAAGATGGTGTGATCTTTCTGAAGAAAGCAATGCCCTTTTTCTCTGTGCTTGGCTTTTGTTTATTACTATTATTGGTTTCCCTGGAACAGAGCAAGCAATGCTTGAATATTCATAACAACTGTATTTTAGTGGCAGTGAACTTGGTCTTCAAAAGCTTTTATGTCTGCATTTCATGTTAGTAAAGTGCTTTAGGATCTTTTCAAATGATAGGATATAGAGTAGGCTTAAAACAGCTGTTGTATTCAGTATGCTGTATTAAATACCTTCCAAGATTAAAAATCTCTCTTTTATCTCCAACTAGATTTCAGTACAATGGGAATTTTTACTATAGCCAGAAGTATTCTAACAGGAATGTAATAGAATCTGAAATAACTGAATCTTCTTGTTTTGTATGTTTTTGATATATAATGCAAGTAAAGATGCAATTAGGAAATAGTCTAATTCAACAAACATCTGGGCAAGCCGGTCTCAAAATTCTCCGCTCTTTACCAATATGGTTTCAGAATTGTTGAGTTTACTGTCAGAAAAAGAAATCTTGAATGGGAAACAAATGGCTCACCTTCCTTAAGCTGCAGTTAAACGTAACAGGTTTTGCTTGACAAACTACTAATGAATTCACAAATATGCTTTGACCTCCATTGTGATCACTGTAAGCAGGATGCAAGGTTGTGGAACAATGTTATAAAATACTTTCAAATACTTTTGCAGTCTGGAAAGTTTCAATTATTGTTACAAGAACATGTTCTTGCACAGGTAAAAATGTATTTTAAGTATGCTTGATTTTTTACATTAGCCTCCATTGTGTTCTCATTAATTCTGTGACTAAATTACTGTTGGAAGCAAAAGTGCAGGGTCAAAGTCTCCTCTACTGTTTTTTATTTAATTTTTATTTAAACATGTATTTTACATTCTAGCCTTTTGAACATATCTAAGATATAGTTAGATCAAAATTTACTCATTATTTAGACCACTAATAATGATTTTCTGTCTCAGTTAATAAGAAAATATTTTCTTATTTCATCTCCTTGTATTTGTGTGGCTAAGTTCACTCTTATACCCTATTATACCATAAACTAAGTTGTCAAGGCATATCTGAAGGGTGTTTACATCTCTTCTCCCACTGAAGAGCTAAAGGGGTGATAACCTTTGGCAATGAATAGGTGAGGAACATTGATTTATTCAAATCCCTGAAGTGTATCTTGGTTTCAGCTGTTATCCTACCACATTTATACATCAAGGTTAGTCAGCTTAAGCTCCACTGAAAGGGTTTAAAGGAGCATAATTTCAGTCACAACTGAAGCAGACAGAGAATGTACAGCCAGACATTTACATTAACTAGCTGGCAGGAGGCAACTTGCTAAATTGCTGCAATTTTCTGAAGTACAATCTTATGCCCATAACTTGATGCTTGAAGCAGTTTGAATGAACATCTGACTAATCAAAATTATATAAATGAACAAAAAAGAAGTGGCTTTGCTACCATAGCTTGTAGTTTTAACTGGTTTTCAAACTTTGACTTCATATTTCTGTTGCTATTTTAGGATTTTCCAAAATGAAGATGAATGGCAAATGAAATCTCAACAGACTGCTATGGTCACAGCTGGTAGATACCACAGGAACTGTAGCCCTACTTTATATGGCCAAGGTGATATCATTGGGTCAAAATGTGGCAGCACTTCTCATAAACTTGATAGAGGCCATGACCAGGAACTAGATGGAAAATCTCCAGCACCACCAGCGGGATATCCTTTGTGCTCTGATGGGCTGCCTCCTGAAGAAGGTAGAACAGGCATTTTACTGGGCCATGCTTACAGCACAGAAGATAGCAACTTATCAGTAAGTAACTCTTCATTTAACACAGATACTGTCAAAGATCCATTTGTGGGGAAAAATACAAATGTGGAGGAATTACATTAGCCAGTTACATTAGGAGTTACAGTAATTACATTAGCCATGTCCTTATTATTACTACAATGTCAGCCCAGCAAAAGCAGAAATATCCTAATGTAAATGCAGTTTTTCTGAAGATTAAACACTCCCCATTGGGCCATATCTCCATAATAATACTAGCAGTGATAATCACCTGCCATTATGTAGTTGTGGTGGAAACTCGTACATTTTAGCTGGTTGCTTTCAGTCTGGGCACTCTGCTCTAAGTGTCTTTCCATAATACCTGCAAACTTACTGTCTTGAGTAACATAATGCACTGCCAGACAAATTAAGTTTCTACAGCATTAGATTAATGGATGAAAATTGAGAAATTCCAGCAAAGATTTCCTATGTGTTAGCTATGGTATCCAAAACCAAACAGAAGTGATAACTGCTGTAATTCTTTTTTTTTTTTCCTTGAAATGAAAGAAGCAATAACTGCTGTAATTCTTTTTTTTTTCTTGAAATGAAAGAATAACAGTGCATCATTTTTCCTTCACTCTTCATGGGATGGAGATTAGCAATCTCCAAGTCTAGTAGAATAGATCCTTCTTCATCTATGGCCACTTAGAAAAATTTCTGCAGAAGTCTCTGACTCCACCTGTCTTTAAATTCGAGTGTTAGCCTCTTCCTTAGTATCCTTTATTCTTCCCTAGGCACCCCTACAGTTCAGCCCTTTCCGCCTGAAACTTTAGCACGTATTTCCCAAACATCAAACCATGCAACTGCACCATCTTTAAATAAAGCAGCTAACAGGATAGTGAGGAATGGACCGTAGCCATCTCTCTGTCCAGCTGTGGTTTATAAATCTTTGTACCAGGAGAGCCTGAACTAGGTATGTGTCCAGTGTCTGCAAAGAGAGGCAAGGGAAGACTGTACTTCAGCATTTACCTAAGGGGAAGCAGTTGGCAATTTTCTTCCCATTTGTCGCTTTAAGTAGGAGAGAAGAGACATCATTATGCCAACAGTCATCAGCTTCTTCAAGGAACTTGCAGTTGTCATTCCCGAGGTCTACTACCCGTTTCAGAAATGTGCCAGCTTTTCCTATGGGAGACATGGCTCTGGAATATTGTCCTCATCAGCAGCACCATAGTGAGGGCCTGCCCTGCAAAGCAGGGATTATAATGCAGCTATTTCCTGATTGTGGACAAGGAGCAGGGTCTCAGTAATCAGAGAGCAGAGAGAGATAGTCCTAGATCTTTCACCTCATACAATTTTTATATTCTTCACAAAAATATAACTTCGCAAAACTATCTCATGTTTTCTTATGGCTTAGGAATTTTCCTCTTTGTTTACCACAAAAGTAATTGTTTGGGCTTTTCCAGGAGAGCTTGTTAAATGCCACTTCTCATCCCCTCTTCTCTCAGAAGTGTCAGACAGAGACAGCAGGCTACAAAGTTTCCATTTCCAGCCAGTCCAGGGAAACTGCCCATGCTAAGATAGTTTGGCAAGCTCCAGGGAAAGTGCATCCCAACTGGTGCTCAAGACATGATCCATGCCAAATCATTTGACTAGACTATGAAGAAAACACTTTTCCAATTAGTGGATGGGCAAGGCACATAATGATAAGAAAAACTGATATTTTTCTTACCGAGACTAGTTCCATATAAGCGGCCCTGAACCAGGTGCAAGTCCAGAAGGTCACCATAGTTCAGCCATTACTCAGACTGTCTTTGAATGCCGCAGCATTAGTACAGAGCCCATTGATCACTCTCTCACTCTGACGTTCCAAGTTGATAGGAAGCCATTGCATGAATGGAAATCATAAAATTATGAAATCAGATTCCCTGACTGCTCAGAACTCCTGATGATGTTACAGAGGATGAGCTTTCTGAAGAATATTTGTAGCACCACTTGAAAACATTGAAATTGAAGGTGACCTGCTGACATCTACCAAAATACTTTATTGGTAAGGTATTTGGGGAAGAAAGAAAATGGCCTCTAGGGCATTAAACAAAGGCTTTAGTCTCTTTTTCCAACAGAGATCTTCAAACTACGTTAGTAAATGTTTCACTGGAACCTCTATTTCTTTACATTCCTACTTAGAGGTTACATGTATAAAGAAGACTAAAGCCACCAATAGAGTGAACGGGAAACCTCAGGTGAGATTCACTGGAGAATCCCCAACTCTCAAGCTTCAGTTTCAAATTTTCCAAAATACAGGTGCATATTTGTTTTCTGAACAGTAGTTCAGAGTGTGTTTTCTTCCAGAAATGAACAATTTCAGAGAACAGTTGCTTGAAGTCCTCTGGGAACACTATTCATTAAGTCCATTGCCCTGGCATCAAGTTTAATCTTTCCTGCAGAAAATATATAAAACTGAAATCAAAATATACTAAGATATTGCAGTTCCAGAATAGTCCATTTCTATACAATTCTTTCAGAGAAAAAAATCTAGAGCTGAAACATTGTGCTTCTCAGTCTAGATTTTTAACTTACAGTCACAGGATACCTTGTCATGCCTCTTCAAATGACTTGGTGAGACAAAAAGTAAAATACTTAAGCACTAACAAGGAAGATTTAGATAAGGTGTTAGGAAACTTTCTAATATAAAGGATGGAGAATCACATAAGTAGTAGATTGTAATAGAAAATTGTGGCAATTCTACTGTTGGACATTATCAAGAATGATTCTGACCATCTTGATACTACTCTGAGTCACCTCGTGCCTCTTCCTCTTAAGTATTCCCCAGCTGCTTCTGATGTGCTTAGGCCTTCTAAACACCTTCCCATGGGGCCTGAAAGTTTCTTAGGCACCTCGGTTTAGGTGCTCATATTTGAAGCACATTCTTCTGAGAAGATTGACATCTATATCTGCTGCCTAAGCTGTAGGGTGCACCTGGGGAAGTGTAGGGCTAGAGGAAACCAACCAAAAAAACCTCCCAATTTAGACACAGTGAGACTAAAATTAGTTAGACCAATGTCTAACCTTGGCGTTAGCAGAATTTTCCTGTAAAAGAGGAGGGACTCAGCATGAGCAAACTTCAGCTTGTAACTCTCATGCTCTGTGAGAATGATCCAGCTGTTAGAGGTTGGAATGGCCTGAGCGTTCATGCTGTCGAGCTGCCTTGCAGAAGGTGCCACCACAAATTCATGGGGCCACGAGGAGATCAGTTTAGACAGTTCTTGTTCCTCAGGTATTGAAGTAATACAGAATTGAATATTGAACTTCAGGAAAGAATAGGCCAGAGTTTTAGAAAGCAGAGCTTAGTCCCTAATAAGTTTTGCCTTTTAGATTTTGGGTTTAGATTCAGCTTTCTCTCAAAGTACATGAAAAACAGTGAACTAAGTACCTATATAAAAAGGTAGTCAGTGATGTCTGACACAGGTAAGAAACAAAAAGGAACCCTGGTTTACTTGCTGTATGTGATAGATACCCTTCTCTCATCTCTGAGGAAATTCAGAAGTGTCTCATTTGGGGCTGACACTGTATTTCAAGAAAAACACATCACAGTCAGTACAACTGAAGCAAAGGATACCAGTGTTCTTGCAGATGGCTTGATGGTGACTCTAGTATGTTCCTAAAGACAAGTCAGCAATTGTAAACATTGTGGTAAGGAATCTCTGCGAATCTCTCATAACTGGATATAACATTTCTGAGGACTTAGCATCCATTTCAGCCTGCTGGCAGTAAGGAAATGCTTGGCATGCTTTTTTCTATAGGAGATGGCACCTGTGAAATCCATACTTTAGATGCATATTTGTCCTTATGCTCCCTATGATCTCACTGCATTTTATTTGCTCAGTATTGACTCAGTGAGTTCAGAGCTTGTATTGAATAAGTGAAATGTATGGTGATTCTTTAAGGGAGTCCAGCCTCCATATCCTATGTCTTCTTCATAATACAAAAGCCTTCTTCATTGTTCAAAATGTTGAATCCAAATGCGACAAGAAAGTATTTATGTGACCACAAGTCATGAAAGAGCAAATGTGCCTGTGGCAGGCAAAACCTCAGGAACAGCTATTCTGAAAACAACAGTGATTTATGGCTGGGAAATCATGCACCTGCTCAGCAGGTAGAACATGAGGCAGGTGATCTCTCCCAGAGCCTTGCCAAACATGGGCAGATAAACGTTTCCTGGCCAATGCAGGGATTGATAGGGCAGGACACTGTAGTACAGCAACGTGATCCAATACTTTATGCTTCTTGTGCCTCCATTAAAAAAAAAGACATTTTTTTTCTTTGTCCCCTGTTAAAGCACTAATGTGGAGGGGCTGAGAAATGAAAAATTCTATTTTCTCTCTTTATCTCATTTTAACTTGATATGTGAGAAAAATTGTAATATATCCAGTATATGATATACAGGACAATATTATATACAGAATTTATTTTTGGCTATTGATCACTTTTATTTTCAAAAAGATAAGGGATTTTTCCTAAGGGAAATCCCTAAATTCAATCTCAAGGTCTGTTGCAAACAGTTTGAGTTGAATAACACTTTAAAGCATTTCTATAGTTAATTTATTTGGCCTGAAAAGCTACTAAAGGGCAGTTTAAAGGCAGGCTGAAAGCAGAGATTGAATCTGCCTCTAGTTGCTCTTGAAATAGGGAACATCCCATTCTGGAGCTGATACAATGAATCTCAGAATAAAAATTCACAGGTGTTGTAAAATTGGCCCTTCCACAAACCATCTGAATATTTAAATAATTTGAGGTCTTTTCAATTTTATGTGCTGCACCTTTTACTTTGTAGGGAACACAAAAGCAGAGAGTCAAGAGTGCAAGCTCTACCAATTAAGTTAATGAAATTCTTTTTAAGATGCTTTTGTTAAGAAAATAAATTTAATAATCTTTGCAGTATCTTGAGAAGGTGTCAAGATAAAAATCTTTTCAAACAAGGAAAATGATCTTTCTCAGTATCTTTGTTCTTGTATGAATATCAGGGCTTCAAGTGACAGGACTGCAATGAACACAAGTTTTCTTCCTTTCCACAAAAAGTATCTCATGAGGTGGAACAGAGGCAGAGACATGAGTTACAGGAAGCAATTGGCAGTACCCAGTATTAGTTACATATATTCTGTAATTCCCCAAACCAGGCTTTTGTACTCTCTTCTAGCCTTATCTTAACATGACCTTATCTAAGGATTTTGGTGGTTCTGAAGCAGTTTAAGTCTAACAAGGCATATTTTGGTGGTTCTGAAGCAGTTTAAGTTTGTCTAACAAGGCACTGAAATGCTTAAAGGCAGATCTACATGCTCATGCCCTTAATATCCCAGCTAATGTGAACATTACGTCATTCAGGCACTTGAACAACTTTAAAAATGCATGCTTAAACTCCTGTTTACTCATGTAAATTCATGCATGCTGAGATATAAAACATAGGAGTTTATAGCTGATATATGTTAAGATGCTTTTAAAATTTATAAATCCATAATGCAAGTATTGCTGCACTTGCTGTTCTTTACTAACCGTGTCTCTCTGTGCACTGCTCAGCCTCCTCCTGAGATGTCCCTCCTTGCAAGAACAGAAAAGTTCCTTCAAGAGGAAGAGAAGCACACCAAAGAATTTGAAGACCGTTTAAACTCACACATTGAAGAACTGCAAAGACATTCTGAAAATACTCTAAGAAAATATTCCAGGTTAAAGCAGAACAGACACATTTAAGCCAGTTAGTTAACTTTTTTTTTAACCCAGTTAAGAAAATAAAACCAAGTAAACACCGAGGAGTTTCTTAGAATGAAAATCTGCAACTAGCTTCTTAATTTATTTTGACACGTAGCAAGTAGTGTGTATTTTTCAACATCAAGGCTTTAATAATATAGTTGTTCTCCTGTGGGTCTTGGTAAATTGTAACTTGATATACTACAAAATATTGTACTATAGACATATAATATACAGGTTGTTTTTGCATAGTTAAGTTTTTGCAGCAGAGGCCATAAATTAAGATGCTTTCAATTCTGTGATGTATAGAGGGCTAATAAGTGGAATTATTTCCCGGAAAATATAATCAGCCAAGAGAAATTCTCTAGATTGCACAGAGCAGGAATAATAAGGGCCCCTAGCCATGTCAGAGCTCCTAGTGTAAATAGCTGCTTTGTTAGCTCTGGTTAATCTTGGCCAGAGAAATAGCCCTTGGGACACTTGGAATGAGTAAATTTGAGCTTTTTCTTTCTTATGCTCTAGGCCATGCAAGTCTAGGGGAGGAACATGAATAGGCGAAGCACAAACATATTGTGAAGCTACTCAGACCTTTAGACTTCACCTGGGACAGCCCAATCTTAGTTGCTTTACAAGATTCATATTAAGGTTAAATTATTTAAATCCTGTCTTCAAAACTACCTGTTTTGGTATTGATGTTTTTGATATTATGTTGCCTCTTTTATCTACAACGTGGAATAGAAAAAAAAGCACTTCATGCAACTTGTGATCAATCTTAGGCAAGGGCCTAGAATATTTTATATTTTTCTGCAATGTTACAAAACAGAGCAAAGTTAGTTCAACTCTATATGCTGAACAACTGCCTGCTGTTGAGATTCCTTTCATTTGCAATTCATACTGAATTCAATTGCTGTGTAAGGGAAACAGTCAGGAATTACAGACAGTGCTGATTAACCACCAATTTCAGTGAAAGAGATTCTGAAGAGCTGATTTCCAGCATACCCTCTTGCCAACTTCCTGAAAAAATCTGGATAAAAATAATACCAGACTGTCAAACAGCCCAGTCTGTCAGTGAAAGAACTATCATTACCATTCAAGACCACAGCAAAAATGTAAATTGTTTTTGGAAGCTGTGTTTCCATGATGACAAAATATACTGCATCATACTTAAACAAAATACCAAGATTTTAAATACCAGTTTAGCTCAGTTGGTTATAAAATGAGTAATGAAAAGGAGAACATCAAAGAATCTTTTACAGGAAAATTCAGAGAAATTGCTAGACTCAACTGGAGAAATGAAGACTGAATAGAAAGATGGTGAAAGGACATCTGAACAAACTGAATATACATGTACCCCCAATTTAAGAGTTTAGGAGATGTAATGAAGAAATTTGGGAACCTGTGGCAATTATACTAAACACTACATTGGGAAAGATCTATAGAAGCAAAAAGACAGCAAAATGTTCTCTTTCAGAAGGGCAAAAAAAGAAATGGAATATTAGCCAGTTAGCCAGATTCTTTTGCTGCTAAAAGATTTAAATATGTAGCAAGTCAGTAGGGCCTGGATCTTCATGGAAAGGCATGTGCTGCCTCCAGGTACCTGCTGAGGAGCTCTCTCATGAGACACACCAGCGCAATCAGGTAGCCTGATCATGAGTGAATAAAATAATCAAAATGGAATAAGAACTTTAAAAAAAAATTTTAACACCTGGCCAAGCCATTAGGTTTCTCTAAAGAAGTAACAGAGTTAGTTTTAGCCTATTTGGGTAAAATCATACAAAAAAAAACTCCACATGAAAACCACCAAAACACCAGCACAAAGCAGAGGGCAGAAAACCAGAGAGGCTGTGGAGTCTCCTTCTCTGGAGATCTTCCAAACCCGCCTGGACACCACCCTGTGCCCCGTGCTCTGGGTGTCCCTGCTGGAGCAGGGGGGTTGGACTGGATGATCTCTAGAGGTCCCTTCCAACCTCAACCATTCTGGGATTCTGTGAAAACCTGCATAGTCCATGAGCAACCATCCTGGCTACTGGCAAATCAAAGTGCTGGCCCTGAAAGGTCACCCGAAAGGCCCCCTTCCGCTGCCAGATGGACTGGCAACACCCTCTCCTGCAGCGATGGCCTCATTTAGACAGGTGGCCCTTGCTGGCGGAGCCTGGGCACAGTCAAAACACGGTGCCATCTGCAAGTGATGGACTACAGATGCCTACTTCCTCCACATGCCTTTCAGTAAAGATCAGCCTGTTCTGAGTGAATGGCAAGTGCATAACTTACGTGATATTATTTCTGAAAGTGAAAAGACGATATTGGGATTCACAGTCTCAGGAATAAAACCCTATTCAGGTGCATATTGTAATAATTTAAATTACTGAAATCCTTGAACCATATTAAAAGTAGAAACGCAGCCTTGGCTGACCTAGATGAGAGATTTGTGAAGGCAAACATATTGCTCTGGTGCTATCATGCCCGTAGGTTGAATGATTTGTGTCCCATTTCATGCTACTTGGAAAACTTTTAAGAAAATGAAGGACAGAAGAAATAATGAAGATTGAGAAATTCTACAGATTGCTAATGCAAGGATTGGAGATACACTCCTATTGTCAAGGAAAGAGTACGCAGAAGAGTGCAAGGCTATAAATGCCTTAAAGTAACAATAGAAGTTAAAAAGTGAATTATTAATCATACATCATTTGATAGCACAAGGTGCCATGTTCTGGAGCTAAGGATTAGTTAAAAAAAAAAAAATCTATTCTGCTATGTGAGTCGCTGGGCAATGGAAAAATGTTGTAAGCTGTTGGATTTCTTTTATGATTTTTCAAAGCTTTCCCCAAAAGCATTTTTTGGCTCCTGAACTGAAAGGCTTATTTTAAATAAAAAGAACAACGGCTCACAGGCTGCCACCAGCTTTTTTTGATGCCAAAGCAGCGGTCATGTACACATACTTGGCAGCACATTTCATCAAAATATAATTTGGAAATAGTTGGTGGTAAAAGAGCTATTCTGTTCGCTTCCCCAAAGTTATCCTGAGGGAGCTGCCAGTGGAACCACAGCAAGGGAACAGAAATGTTCTCAACGGGCCTGTGTGCCAAGGGGAATCAGGACCCTTCTCGCTGCCTCCTTCAGCTCTTCTGGAGCAGGGCAGTTGGACTAGATGATCTCTAGAGGTCCTTTCCAATTTCAACCATCCTGTTAATCTTTTTGGTACAGGCATGTGGGGAAGCGACGACTGAAGGGGAACACGGAGCCCATGGCCTCCTCTGTAAGGTGCAGAGAGGAATCATAGAATTGTAGCATCAGAGAATCATTAGGGTTGGAAAGGACCTCTAGAGATCATCTAGTCCAACCCCCTGCACATGCAGGGTCACCTAGAGCACGTGGCACAGGATGCAACCAAACACGGTGCCAAATCAACACAAAATGGGATAAATGGGAAAAAAACACGGCCATGGCTTTACTGCTTTTCTGGTGGGTAGGCTTAAGCAAGGGCTTTAGTTTATCCAGTCAAGGATTCCTCTCTGCTCTGCTCTGATACACTGCGGAGACAGCCTAAATTCCCAGCCTTATTGTTCTGGTTTTACAGAAGTGCAGCTGGTTAAATGATTGCTTTAAGGGTACTGTAATAACACTTGAATCAAGCCCATTGCCATTTAAATTGCTTAAAACTGGACTAAATAACACCAGTGAGAATGGCAAGCCATAAATAGTCTAAAGAGTTGAGCCTCAGGTGATCTTGTTTGTGTCCGTGGTCTGTCACAGAAGTTTTATTTGTATAAAATACAATACTCAGAAGTCCAGTCGTGCTACTTCTGCCTGTGGATCTCTCACGGATCAAACAGCTGGGGGGAGGCAGTGCGCGCTGGGGGAGGCTCCTTGGTCTGTGTCACACTCATCATGGGATTGCAAAGGTCCCCTCTGGCTTTGCAGTCTAAACAGCCAACTGTGTCGTTCACAGTCTTTTTTTTTTTTTTTTGGTTTAATTCAGACTAGATCTCACATGAACTGTCTTGTGCTAGTGAGCTGTTTGCTCCTCACACACAGTCTCTGCTTCAAAAATGCTTGATTGAAGATAGAGGCCTGGAACATCTGCCTTATGAGGAAAGGCTGGGTCTGGTCATCCTGGAGAAGAGAGGGCTGAGAGGGGACCTGGTCAATGTCTATAAGTACCTCAAGGGACGCAGTGAGGAGGATGGTGCTGGCCTCTTTTCACTGGTGGCCATCTACAGAACTTGAGGAAACGGCCACAAACTCAAACACCAAAAGTTCCGCAGGAACTTAGGGAAAAATTAACTTAACTGTGAGGGTGACAGAGCACTGGAACAGGCTGCCCAGAGAGGTTGTGGAGTCTCCTTCTCTGGAGATCTTCCAAACCCACCTGGTGCCACGTGCTCTAGGGAACCCTGCTGGAGCAGGGGGTTGGACTAGATGACCTCTAGAGGTCCCTTCCAACCTTAGCTGTTATTCTGTGATTGTGTGATTGCTCAAACAGCAGAGCTTGTTTGAATTACCAAGCCCAACAGGGACACAGTGTCGTCGTTTTTTCCTACTATAAGACTCAGTTCTCAAAGTTCGTTGTGCACTGCATCTAAGTCTACTATTTTATTACTTGGTCACCCTCAAGGCTATGAATACATTGTTGTCTCTAATCTAATTTAATGCTGCATCTGCTGGATTGAGCAAAGATCAAAGAGCAAAGCTGGAGAACAAAGACCTTGCCCTCCATTTGCACCTTCTAAACTAACAAACTCATCCCTTTGTTCCTCTAATCTGCTCTTTGATGGAGCACCAGAGGCTTCGAGACAGATTTCTTAAAAGCATGTTGGCCACCTATGCTAAGATGGCACAATTCTTTTTGTGCAAAAAGCAGATCTAAACTACCCAGTCACTGAATTTACTGTGGCAGATTTTGAATTTACTGGCTTCACTTAAATCCTTGTACAAGCCAAGATGGAACAAGAAATCCTACAGAAGTCCTGCATCCTCTGTATAGTAAGTACTATAACAAGATTAGTGAGTTTTTTTGTTCACATTTTTGCATCCTGTAAAATAAAGGTGGTGAAAAGAAGACCACCAGGTCTTCAGGCATCACCTGAACAACTAAATCAGCAGTTAGAATGAGAACAGTCCAAACATGAATGGTCGGACTTCATGTTCCTGGTACAATACGTATCCATGTAAACTACATCCAAATACCCAATAGGCTCCTTATTCCCATGATGCTGGTCCAAAACAGGCTCAAAGCTCAGATCTTCCAAAACAAGGGGGCACTCAAGCACCTCCTCTATGTAATTGGGATTTCCAAAGCTCAGGACTTCAGTCAGTAAACATGTTTGCACCATTCGATTGAAGATGACTGACAGCGAATTTTCTACCATCTTCTACCAGGCATAACTTTTCTTTCAGACATCTGTCAGTGTTGCTGGCTCATAAAATTTGGGGGAAATGGGGCCCTTTGTAACGAGCTGGCCATTCACCCCCTGTAAGGACACATGGCACAACTCCCTTGTTTTCTTAGCGCTTCAAAGATGTTTATAAAATCTGCATTCAAACCTTGATCTTTAACTGTTTGACTCAGATTTGATTTATGCTTTGAAAAATTGGTCCCTGTAACTTGATTTATCAGAAGGCAATGGCAGGTTTCTACTGACTTCACCTGATAATGAGCACGCTTGGAAACCGGATCATAAGACACCGCTGAAGAAGCATCTCAGCATGAGGTTTCTGGTAAAATCGCTTGTAATAAATCATTCACTTTTGCCCACAAGCTACTGTATGCTGGGAAACAGTTTGAAACCCTATTTCTAAAACACTTTTGAAGTTAACTGACACTTGGAGTAATACATACAGCTAAAAAACAGACACAGTTACACCTTTGACTGAGAAGTTCAGAATAGTTGACATTCAGGCAACTGCCATTAATTTAGTTCCTGATTATTTCCCAGTGATTTTTGACAGTTTCTGTCTATAGCAGCCTCATATTCTTTTCCCGAATCCATGTTCTCAGATGTGCTACTGGCAAAAGGGAACATGGTAGAAAATATCAGAATCCAAATTCAGAGTTTGCTAGATAAAGCTCTATTTTTTTTCTTCTTTTATTTTAGAGATTCAAACTGTGAAATTAATTCTAACTTCTACATAATGAATGTCAGGCTGTTTAACACTCTTCTTTTTGAATTAGTACTCAGCAGAGTTGCCCATTTCAGGGTATCAAAATGCACAAAGTCTCTTACTAACTTCAGCTATAGGTTCCTATTAACAAACCCTGGGCTGCAAACAGATGAGCATGGAAGAATACGCAGATGACAAGAGATAAACAAAGGCAAAAGAAGAAGAAATGAAACGTCTCATTAGTGATGTAGTCTTAAATATCATCTGGCTCAACTGCCCTTCTGCCTATTTAGCCGTAATCAGCTTCTTAATTGCTTTAATGAGTCACATACTCTTGGAGAAAAGTCGCATAGTGACTGATGGGATTCAGGCAAAACCTTGCAGAGCTGGAATACCGGAACGCAAAAGAAGCCCTACAGATGGGAAGGACCGAAATAATTCTACTACTTGGAGATGGAAAACTCATGGGGACTTTGCTGGAACATACAGAAAGAATACACAGAATAAGCACGGGCAGGGAAACCTCCATTATGGAACTATAACAGCACAAGGAGAATTCCAATGTCAGGTCATTTTCTTAGAGCAAACTCTTTGCTTCTACCCTAGATGCTCAGGAAACCAAGCGCACCGCGCAACAAGCATATTTAAATGACACTTCCAATTTGTTCACTTCTTCAGGCACGCATCCTGTTCAAGCTGAACACCTCTTGTAACAAATACAAAAGGCAAACTACCGTAACTCAGTTGAAGCCATCCTTAATCAAGGAGAAAAAGGAGGGGAAGAAAAGGACAAAAACTTTGTTGCTTGGGAGAATAAATGACAGGGAGAGACTGAACAATTATGTTGACAGAGGACAGAGGCAGCAGTTTAGATCTCTCTCCTTCTCATGAAAGCAGCTCTCTACAAAGGCATCAAATTCTCAGCAATAGTACATGCGCTGGGGAATGGAGCTCCCGTGTCAGAGCTGTTTGACCACCCAGTGGATAAACTTCTGAAAATACCACAGTGACCAACTTGTCTGGATCGCTTGTTGTGCATAGGGCTTAAGTGCATTGCAAGTTGGCAGTAAAAAAAAATAACATTTTTTCCCAGGTCTTTAGTTTTTGGCACATTTTTAGCGCATTTCAAAAACAGCCCAGTTGGTGGGGTCAGTTTAACCACCAGCAGCCCAGCAAGTTCCTTAGCTGTGGCCATTTCAGTGTACTTGGGTCCATTTCTCCTTCTGCAGCAGCTTCTCTCCAGCTGCTTCCCTTTGGGAACAGATGCCTTGGGGCAAACTCTCATTCAGCAAATTGCATTCGCTTGCCTAAATTATCTTTTTGTGTTTTTTTTTTGCAGAACAATTTTGGTTAAAAATAGCGTTCCACACAGGGACAATACCCAAGGTTAATGCACAACTCAAGTGCATTAGAATAGTCCCACTGACTTCACAGGGACTATTTATGTGCCAGAAGACAAATACATGAAGGGAAGACTGGAGGTTCATTGAAAAATATTTCCTGCTACTGCTTCCGTGCATTGTAGCATCATATTCCTTTTCATTTGGCTTCTACTTAAGCTCTAAAGTCTCCTCAAGCTTAATGGTTACTCAGGGCCCTAAAATAGGAGAATGAAAAAGAACTAGTGAAAAATACAAGTTTATTGAAGGATTTTATCAAAATTTGTATTTATAGTTTGATTTTTTGGAAAAGAATGGCCCAAAGTGCAATTACAGTTTCCTGCAACTGCAGGGAGGGGGATTACAGAACAGCAGATCCCTTCAATAAAGAGATTAGACACCTAACTAATACTAATGCCACATTTGCTTTCTTTATGAAAAGGAAAATCAAGTGGTTGTACTCAAAACCACCTTTTTATTGCTGCTGTACAGATTTAAAAATTTAATTTATAGAAACAATTATTTGTATTTAGGTAACTTGTTATTAGCTACTTTACTACAAGCGGGTAGAACCTCCCTTTCTGACTTCTGCAAGATTCCTTCTGTTGGACCCTAAAGTATTCGCTCTGAATGTTGCCCTCTCACAGCAAGAAGAAATTCTCTAAGTGAGCTATATAGTTTAATGAAAAAATTATTCCATGATGTAGGCTTTCACACCAGGTCACATTTTTCACAAAACAACATGAAGATTCCAAGTAAGACTCATCTCCTTTATTCAAAAAATAAATATATCCTTTCTGAATCAAAGCATTTCATGTGACATTAAGTACAAAGAAGAAACACACTTCTTTGGAAGTTCTCAAATAGACATACAAGAGCTCATGGGAGCAGCATTATCCATAACAATGATAATAGCTGAGAGCTGATTTTTACAAATTTATGGCAGAACAGAATTTCCTTTTACAATATAGAACTTCAAACAGATTTAAGAAAAACACCATTTAAAAAGTCTGAAAGGCACAAAAACTCGACCATAAAACGTACTGGCACATTCACTAATACGTTTTATGTTACATTCCTAAAGAGAAATTGGAGAACCCCAAACCAAGGGAAAGACTGAAGAGAAAAGCAAGTTCCATTGTAAAGTGTTAAAAGAGTGGCAGAGAGGTTTTTTGGCTCCTTATAAAGTATGAATACCCCAAAGTTAGAGAGTCTGAAAAGCTGCGTCATTCGGTTGTGTTTGGACGTGTTGCTACATAGACAAATACAACGATCAGAACTACTACAACAGCCAGCGTGGGAAGCACCACGGTGGTGATTTGTTGTCGGGCCTCTTGCATTGCCTGTTTCCTCTCCTTTTTATCTTTGGAGGTCTCTTTTTTGGGTTTTCCTTTTAGCTGCCTCATTTTCTTCTTAGGACCTTGTGTTCACCAGCACAGGGAGCAGAGCTGCAGAAGACGGGTCGGGATCTTTTGAAAGACAGGGTGGAAAAATCCCGTCGGCTTCAAGAGCTGGCCGTGCAAGAAACTGCAAGAGGAGAAACAAAACAAGTGTTTTGAGCAAAACCAACATATATTCCAAATAGCTACTACAAGTTTCACTTGGTAAATCTTTTGTCTAACTTGCACTAATAACTGTGAGTGCTTTGAAGCTGAGCTGTGCAGAAGAGCAGATGAACTGAACTGCGCAGCTTGGTGAAGCTGAACCACGGCCTCATTCCCTTCGTTAGTCCCGCTTTCCCCATGAACAGTCAGAGCAGTTCCTCACGGTGCAAGTATTTGTCCAAGAGCACCGACCCCGCAGCGTGGCAGAGCCAGCCCCACGTGCTCTGTGCCTGCTACCAAACAAGGTAGCAGGGCTAGACACTTAATGGGAATAATATCAGCTAGTCCTGTGTCCACACAGAGCACCAGCCGCTTCGTGGAGGAGCAGCAGGATCCCGGCTAAAGCAGCTCCCACAGATCCGCACAACCAGGAGGGGCACGGACACATCCAGCGTAAGGAGAGCAGCAAACCTTCATCATCCGCCCAAGGCATTTACTAGAATAAAAGGTGTTATTATTCTAATAGAGAAAAACACAGGTGGAAACATCTGCTTATATTATTCAACAGCAAAAAAAAGACACATAAGATCTAAATCATAACATGAATTAATGCTGCAACTCTTATTACAGCTGTCATTTTTACAAGGAAAAGATCATCCCAAGTGATCATCAGCCTGCACACAAATCCCTCCTCTAGACAAGCAGCTGCTGATAAGCAAGTTGTTCTGAAGCATCTACTAGACTAATTTTTAAAAGCAAAGCTATCTATAAAGTGAGACTAATAGAAAACACTGCACAATATAAAATATGTGCAATATATAAAAGCCACAAGATGAAAGCTGCTTGGGGATGTGAAGCACTAGGACATGCTTGCATTTCCACAGCTAAGTGTGCAGAAAAGGGTTTCCTTTTTCTTTTTTTTCCTTCTTTTATAATATTGTTTGTTTGCTTAAGACGCCCACAGCTGAGTAATTCACTGATCATGCTGGGGGAGGGAGGAGGGCAATTTGTTCAATGTATCCCTCTTTTCCACATCTCCCATTTCTGTAAGTACCCAACAAGTGGATACGGGCCAGATGCATCTAAACACAAATCAGGAGGGTAACAATTACAGTTCTTACGTATTTCAGTGAACTGAAAGATTACCACCCCAAATAACCCGCTGCTGACCATGCTGGGAGGTTTTCAGGGATGCATTAATCTCACAACTGTGTCAATGACACCAACTAACCCCATAGACATACCTGGCCTCACAAGCTGGACACGAGCTGGTCAGAAGAGCAGGGAGAGGAGCTGGGATGTTGATGCCAACACCCGTGTGTGGGGACAAACCCACAGCAAACAGCCCAGGGAAGCTATGGAAGAGAACAGGCAGGCTCTGGCACTCTGGGATACCCAGAGTAGGATGTATTATGAAATGGGTACCACCTCTGCCTCTCTTCTCACACCTCGGGATATGAACACAGCCGCAGGGAGCTGCCCTGGGCGGGCTGGACACGCAGCGGGTGGCCCCACCAAGCCTCGCGGGTCACTGCGAGGAGCAGCCGTGCGGCCACCCTTTTGAAAAGGGCTTTTCTCCAAAAGCAGGGCACCTTCTGTAGGAGCTGCTTATCCCGCTCGGCCCTATTTGTCATCCTGACAGCAAGAGCAAAATGCAGCAGAAACGCTCATTTACAGAACAAGAATCTCCCCGCACTGTCGCGTGCGGCTACCAAGTTCTCCCATCCTTTCTCATAACACAACTACGTGCCAATTGCAAGTCTCATCCAACCTCATTTCACCAATTATAGCAAAATATGGAAGAGCTCTACTAACTCAGGAATACAGAAGTCAGACTTCTCTGCAGGGTCTCAAAACCAACAGCAAATCAATAGATCAGTATTTCTACCTTTAAATGGGCTTTGGATACAACACACAAAAAAAGAAGCATGACAGGGTATCTGTGTCCAGCTCATTTCTCTGATTCTGTATCATCTACATCCACCTTTCAGACAAGCAGTTGTTACTTCTTACCATAAACTTTGTGAACTTAATCTGGGCCCTGATGCAAACAGTTTATGCTTCACAAAACTGGAGTTCTGGTGCTTGGGAGGATTCTCAAGGAGACGACAAAATTCAAACCTTAGAAACACTCAATTCCTTCTGCAAGCTGCAGCATTAGAAACTAAATGCAAAACAGATTTAGGGATCAGACACGTCCAGGGAACCTCATGATGGGAAGGCACACAAACTGGCTAGAGAAACTCCATATGACACCATGTTCCAGTCTATTTATTCACACAGGTCTGCTTCATCTCTAAACTTTCATAGATGATTCTCTGCAAACCCTCAATCCTTTTGTTAGCTCAGGGGGGTCACTGGTATTTGACCCTCTACAAGCTATGCTATACATATATATTTCTCTGTGTGTGTTTTTTTTTTTTTTAATCATTTGCCTAACTTCCCCTCTCAAATCTCTGGGGACAAGGTAATCTCTGTTTTACTTCTTCAGCTTCAGTTCTGCTCCTGCTTTGGTCATGACCTTTCTTACTGAACCCCAGAAAACCTCCTCTGTGTAACAAAGTTTTCTATTTGCCCTTCCATGTAATTACCAAACCAGAGCGCCGCAGGCTACAGCGCGTTAGCGCAGCGCTCTCCGTCTCCAGCGCTCA
>NW_010587861.1:34714-61432 GCF_000705375.1 Tinamus guttatus | reverse complement strand
CCCTCATCTATCCAGCTGGTCATTTCATCATAGAAGGCTATCAGGTTAGTCAAGCATGATTTCCCCTTGGTGAATCCATGCTGACTACTCTTGAGCACCTTCTTGTCTTCCATGTGCCCGGAGACAACAGCCAGTATGAGCCGTTCCATCACTTTTCCGGGGACAGAGGTGAGGCTCACTGGCCTGTAGTGAGGCTCACTGGCCTCACAGGCCATTTGAGCCTGTTGAGAGGGATGTGTGAGCAACCTTACATCAGGAATGGCAGGATCTCAAGAGTCACACTGCATTCTGCCAGTATGTTTAAGGCGCAGTGTTCACTGACTGATGTAATTGTAGGTTCCTGGGGGGTTAGTAAGTGATAGTTCTGTTTTCTTCAGGCAGGTTTACATTGACATGAAGCATTTAAACTTCTTGCTGTTTGAAGTCATTTCTAAATAGGACACAGTATAAGAAACTGGCAAAACATGGAAATGTCAGGATTCATTGCTTCTTTTTAATGTGCAAACTCTAATGTGCAACCTATTTTCCAGATATACAGAAATCATAGTATGAGTATGACTAGTGTCCCTGTGTAATTATAAAGTCATGCGTGATGTGCCAGGTGTCCAATCAATTTTCAGGATGAGTGTTACTGCAGCACAGTTGAGTGGTCTAAATACTGGCCAGTGTCAGTCATAGTCCCAGTTTGTGTCTTCTCTTCTCTTCAACAGAATATTAGACATTCGGCTATATTAAATAAAAACATCTTCATCCCACCTTCAGACTAAACAGGATATAGAATCTTTTCTCTCTATCATTACAATTCTGGGGAACATATGCAGTCTGACCTAAAACTTCCTTTGTTGTTTTAGTAATATCTAATAACCAAAAAAGCAAACAGATAATTCAATTACAAACCCTTCAGAGACAGAATCAGCAGAAATATCCATAGTGCTCCCTGAATGAGTTCACTCTGTTTTGTCTGTGTGACAAGGGAAGAGGGTTCTAAACAGATGATATGATAACAATGTACCTAGGAGCTTGAGAGATACAAGGATGGTGTAAGGTCATGTATGCTAATACCATTATAGGTTAATCTTCACTGTGCATGCATTGGATATTTAGATTCACATTATTGACTGTGTTCAGCTCTGACACTATGCCAATAATATTGAGTAGAACTTCACAGCAGGATATGGTGTTTAAAGACTAAGTAAGTGATCATTATCTGTCATCTTGAAAACCTTGTTGCTTTGTTGTTGAACTTTCTATTTTGCTGTTACTTAAAGAGCAAGTCCGTTAAATGGTATAAATGGTTTATATTGACTATTTTGAATTTGAGAAGTAAATTTTCTCAAGTTTTCAACATACTAACAGTAAACAACATAACAATATTAGAATAAAAAAACTGATTTTACTGATCAACAACCATGTTGTAGTTTCTGTGGTTACCACCTCTCCAGTTCCCAACAGGAAGGTGTTATAAAACAAAGAATCTCTAAATTTGACATGTCTTTAGGTTCCTTACTCTTTTCGAGGTAAAGCATCTAGCAATGTTTCATATTCTACTTTGATATTTCTCACTTGTAAGAAGGCAAAAGTACTGACATATATATAGTTTTGATCAGTATGTTTTTGATAAAATCAGCACAGAATTATTCAAAAATTGCTGAGACTACAGTAATTTCCTAAAAGGGGATGCTTTAATATAAGATCTCAAAGTATTGAAGAAGAAAATAGGCTCTCTGAGCATTATATGATTTCCAGTGGTATAAAAGGAACAAAAGACCTGCTTTCCCAGATCCTGCCTGGATCATGCTAGAGAGCCTGGTGCATCACTTCTATCTTCCTGACAGTTACTGAGACAACTGCAAGCATTTAGGGATGACAGACACAAATAGCCTTTTAGATATAAATTGATTTCTGCTATGTTAGGTGGAGATTATACTCCTACCATGAAAAGCACAGTTCTTACTATTGTGGGAGGATTTAAACTGAACTGTTGACCTGGTATATGTGGCTGGTTTCAAATCTGAATCAGAGTTGATGGGTGACCTCTCAAGTTGGGAAGTGAGAAGGTGGAGAGTATCTGAGAGTGTCAGCTCTGCTCCAGCTTGAACCCTGATTCACCAACCACGTATAACATCAAGCCTCTTATCCTTTCCACCACTGCTTCCTGTGAAAATGGGGAATGATGGACGACATTCCAAACTAAAGTGCCCCAGAAGAGCAGTCCTCCTAAGCAATCATGACCTTTACTGTTGCTATTATGCAAGCAGAATTTGCCAGCACTTTGCATGAGTAACTCTCCACAAAGTCTTTTTTTTTTCCTTTTAAAAGGAAACCTTTCTTCCTATCTTCTCTTACAGAGGAAAACCTGCTTTCCTCAGAAACTACACCCATCCTTTTCCCTATGACTCCAGGACCATTTGAAACCTCTTTTGGATTACTATAGGCTAGGTGACTCAAAGAAGACAACTATTCCTTTATGACTTACAAGACAAGCTGCCAAACAGCTCCTAACCAGCCTGCAGAGGTGTAGCTGTGTAGCCCTGTAATATGGTACTGATATTTCTAGTAACGGGGCATGAGATTTGTACTGAGTCTGTAAGGGCTCATGAGGCTGGACAGGCTTACTCAGTCTGAACTTTTCTTGACTAGCCTGTAGCTTTGCTTTACTTGGTTTAGCTGTGATAGCAATTTCACTAAATGACCAGTTGTCCCTGGCAATTTGTTTTACTTTTGTTTATCTTTGTATGGTACAACCACAGTTTTAGATAGCAGTAACAAGCAGTCATTCTATGCAGAATGAGGTATTCATGATTCTAACATAATGATGTGGTGTAAAGAAAACAGGCTGATAGGCTGGTGTGACAGCAGGGGCCTTCAGAACTAGAGACACTGCATGTCACATAATGGAGTTGGGATTATAGAAGATGAGGTACTGGCTTGGCCCTGAAGACCCCACGGCTATGAACAGCTTGTTAATGGTTAACTAAATAAAATGCAGGCATTGAGCTGGCTTTATGGGTAACAAAAAAAAGTAGTAGTCTCTAACACAGGTAAAAGGCACCACATATAGTCAATTTGGATGAAATATGAAGCTGTAGACTAATGAAGGGTGAGAAAATGTGTAAAAGTGTGTTAGCAAACACAAAAATGAGGCCAAGTGGATTCTAGAGTGAGGAATAAGTAACCGTCAACAAGAATATCATATTCCTCCTGACAAAGGACTCAGATGCTGACAATCCATCATAAGACCAGAATTAAAGCACCAAACTTTGAATCCAAAGAAGCAGAGCAAGGGTGATCATAACATCTGGAAAAGGGATAGAAAATAAGCAGTGTGTGTATAGCACAGCAGATTTTTCAAGACTATTGAAACAAGACTGAAAAATCCATTTATTTTCTATGAATAATACAAATACATATTTAAAGAAAAGCCAGGTAACATAAAATTATAAAGAAGATAAAAAAATCCAAGTATGAAATATGCCAGTTATCAGTCCAGAAATTATAGGACTGTAATTCCTTCTCATGTAGACTTTCACTATGCCACTGGAAGAACAGATATATTGACTCCCAGTTTGATTCAGCTACCATTTCTGATTATTGTGGGAGAGCTGATGTTGAACCGATTCAAACTATGCCATAGAGACTGTGGCCATCTCATCTAGTAGTGGAGCAACAAGTAAAGAAGGAAGACAGTGGCTCTCTAAGAGATTTTGGGGAAATTATTCAAGGTTCTACTAAATAGAATAACAAGTCTGAGAATGTCAGTCTAGATATTTTTATGTGCTATTTCTGTATCATGAAAAGGCTGGAGTTTTGTTCTTAGTATATAAATGATTTTTATGTAGTTCCATTTCACAGAGAGGTTGCATTTAATGGCTTGAAAGCTTCCATATTAAGTAATGCAAGCAATATAGGAATCATTTTACTATACATCTGTCCTCACATTTGTAGGCATAGGTCTGTGAATTGCAGTAACACCTCCAAGTGATCTATTATTATTTCTCTCCATAAAAAATGACAGAATGGATAATGTCTTCTTGTGCCTGACCAGTCCCAACATAACATTTTTTTTCTCTTTCTATCCTTCCCCTGGTCTCCCAGTCACCAGTTCCACCTAAAATGAACTCTAGCTAAAGTAAAGTAAATCATATATTTTCTCAATAAGCAGTTTCTCCCACCCTGTTATAGACTCAGGTAATTTTTTGAATATAGGATTCCCAATACATCACAATTTCAAGAAGAAGTTGTACTTCTTCCTTTCACAATTACTAATGAATAAAAATTGTATCATGATTTATACAAATGCTATAGATAAAGCTGCACTGTAGGAAAACATTATTTTTTATCCTTATTGAGTAGAGCAGATTTTGTCCTCTCAAAACATCTAAAGAACCTTATAATTACTTCCCACAATATACATAATTTCTTTTAAAATATTGTTACTCTTTTTCTACATTGCCAGTCACCACTTGTCTGAATCCAAAATCTAGACTTTTCTTGCACCTAGAAAGAACTGAGAAGAAATTATTGGACAAATCTAGAAAATACATAAACTAGAAATTCTAGACACGTGCTATATGAACCTGCATGATCAGGAAAGACCGTTTTTAAATAAAAATGGAATAAAAGCTGGAAATTCTTCTATTCTCATATATAGATATCACTTTTACCTGTAGGCTGAGGTTTCCCTCTTAAAGTAGCAGCTATTTGCTTCAAATCCAGCCCTTAGAGACAGAACAATCCAGTTCAGGACCAAGAGACAAGACAATCCTGACAGTGCAGCAGGGTTACAGAAGCTAAAAATCTTACACTGATACTCTGCATGAGTATTTGAATCAGGACAGACCTCTACACATCAACATGAGTCTATTTCTCTAAAGTCTAAATCACAGCGAAATAAGAGTTTATGTTTGATGCAGCTGCACAAACAGTTTAGTGTGGTACTAGGTTCATGAGTGTGCTTTATGGTATCTTGGGTTCACACCGAATTGCTAGTGTTTGAATCTGATATTTAGTGTGGACACTATAGCAAGGCAGAGGATGTGGGCTAGAGAATCCAGCACATGATTTGCCTTATCACCCAAAAAGATCATGCCAGATTTGTATGGCAAGCATATTTCCTGCAATCACTCTGGACAGGAAAATAGATAAATAAAAAAAATCTCTACATCTTCTCAGTTTTAGTCATCATTCCATTCTCTAGCTATCCATAATGTTTTTTCAAATCATTCCCATTTTATGCCTATGACCAGCATACAAAATTGGAGATCTAAACTTCCCTGTCTCTTCACTTTCCTAGCTAACATATTACACTGATTAGGAGAGAAATAAAGACATAAAGAAATAAAGACAGAATTCATTTACTTTTATACATTTTAAAAAAGAATATGGAACTGAGCATGACTTCAGCTTAAGTAAGAGAAACCAATACATCTTTGATACCATTTCAGAACCAACTAAATCACCGGGCACCAGTGAAAGTGGGACATAGTGGCAAGAGAAAGTTTTAACAAGTCAGCACACTTTACTTCAGTAACACCTTATTAACCATCTCTTCTCTATCTCATTACAGATATCCTCTGTAGACCATTAATACCCTAATCTGCTAAGCACAGTTATTACTCTGTTTTTATATCCTTTGTCCTTCCATAATTTCTGGACTCCAAATTTAAATAAATGTAAGAATATAGTAGCCTAAATCACAGTATTTTAAATATTTCAGTATTTCATAATATTTTCAGTATTTCAGACCACCTGCATGCAGGTACATAGCAATATCCCTTTGGCTTTTTTCCTGCCTTTGCACTGCCGAGATTTCACTTATGGGGGCAGTGTTCATAGGATATAAATGGCAAAGCTCTCAGGTTGCAATCTGTTCCTACGTACCTAGAAAGTGTGTATTTCTACATCCACACATATATCATCCTTTTTTACATTAATTCTTATGGGCAAAAATAGCTTCACTATCCACTGAATAACTAACTGTTGCATTTCTCAAAAACACAACCACATTAAATAGCAGATATAAATCAGGAATGTTCAATTTCGCATGCAGAACTGATTGCAGAGATAATGCTACCTTCATAAGCACAACAGATTTCCACTTTCACCACTTCTGTGAATCTGACAGTACTGAATGTAAGAATGAAGCCTAATGAAGAGCTGCAAACATCACTGCAGTGGGTAATTCCCAGAATGGTGGCAGCAGCAGTCATCATGCATGGAAGATTACAATTGTACAAAGCCATAAGAAATACTCCCTTAAAAAAGGATCTCTATCACAGGCATAACTTTAATACAACTATGCATAATAAAGATTATCTGCACAATTAGAAATAAAATCGCTTCTGGATTAAAGTATAGGGCATACTGAGCATGAATCAAACAGCATCTGTTTGCTTTGGAAAAAGCAAAACCCCATGCAGGGTCATGTATGGCTTTTGACACTGACTCCCTTAACATCCTACAGGCAGCTCAACAAGTGTGGGCTAGATGAGAATTCAGTGAGGTGGATTGAGAAATGCCTGAATGACAGAGCTCAGGAGTTGTGATCAGTGGTGCCAAGGCCAGTTGAAAGTCTATAGATAGGAATAACCCCCCTGCACCTGTACAGGCTGGGCCTGGAAAGCAGCTCTGTGGAGAAGGAGCTGGGAATCCTGGTGGACAAGCTAACCATGAGCCTTCAAGGCATCCTTGGGGTAAAGCATTGCCAGGGGGTCAAGGGAGGTGATTCTTCCCTTCTATTCAACCCTGAGGAAGCCACAGCTGGAAAACCGTGTCCAGTTGTGGGCTCCCCAATACAAGAAAGACATGAAGCTACTGGAGTGCATCCATCAGAGGTCTGCAAAGGTGATGAACGGACTGAAGCATCTCTCATGAGGAAAGGCTGAGAGAGCTGGTCCTTTCCGTCCTGGAGAATGCAAAACTGAGGGAAGATCTTATAATTGTGTATAAATCTGAAGAGAGGGTGTACAGAGGACCCTCTCCAGACCCTCTCAGTGGTGCCCAGTGACAGGATGAGGGACAAGAGACACAAACGGAAACACAGGCAGTTCCATATGAACATGAGGAAAAAATGTTTTACTGTGAGGATGACAGAGCACTGGCACAGGCTGCCCAGACAGGTTGTGGAGTCTCCATCCTTGGAGATAGTCAAGACCCAATTGAACATGGTCCTGGGCAACTTGCTCTAGGTGAGCATGCTTGTGCGTGGGATACGGACCTCAGAGATCTCCACAGGTCCCTCAAACTCAACTGGTCTGTGTGTTTGTGTAAACCCACTAGAGCCTACAGGCTGTGTGACATATTTCCATTTTCCTGAGTCTCTGCAAGGCCACAACTGAAATCATCTGCTCTGAAAAGCAAAGTTCTGGGAGCTAGAAGACCTGACTTGTGATAAATGGAGGACTTAACAGGACTGGATACAAGGGAAAAAGGAGATGGTAACAAATGCAGAAGAGGAAAAGATGCATACTAAAAAAAATGCACTCTTTCTCATGATCGCTGAAGATGTAATATAAAAGAAGGAACTAAAGTTAATGAGTAATGAGTCTCAGTAAAGAGACTGATAGCTAACAGAGTTAAGACAGATTTTAAGAAAAATATACTAAGGTAAGAGAGAATATGGTGATGTCTTTATTCCTTCTTGTCATTAGAATATATCGGACAAAATTCTTTACAAAGTAACAAATATAGTTGAGGAAGGAAAATAGATCAAGACCTTTCCATAGTCCTGTAATTCTGAAAAAAGTTACAATTGATTCTTATTGTTTTCATAATTCTTTACAATCCTTACCTTGTTCTGTAATTTCTTACAGTCTTTATACATGCTTTCACCACTTGCCTTTCTTCTAAAGCAACAATATTTGTATCTAGAAATGCAATGCTTAGCTTGTGCCCTGAAAAGCTTCCCATACTGCATCCCTGTAAAACACTTTCAAAGTAAGTTATTGATTGACCAATACTATATGATACTTCATTCCAGACGGCTTGCAGGAAAGCAGAGAAATAAACAAGGAGAAGGCAGAAGCTGCTGTTTTCACTGGAAGTGCACTAAACAAGGGGCCATTATGTTCTTCTTTCTAAAAATTTTGTCAAGGAAGTAGATCATCACAGTTAAAGAAAGGTAAATTTTCATCCTAGGGACAATTAGACATGTTAAAGAAAAGAAAGTGATCAAGAGTAGTCAGCATGGATTCACCAAGGGGTGGTTGTGTTTGACGAACCTGATAGCATTCTACGATGAGGTGACTGGCTGGACGGACGATAGGAGAGCAGTGGATGTTGTCTACCTTGACTTCAGGAAGGCTTTTGACACCGTCTCTCGTAACATCCTCATAGGAAAGCTCCAGAAGTGTGAACTGGATGAGTGGACAGTAAAGTGGATGGAGGACTGGCTGGATGGCAGAGACCAGAGGGTGCTCATAAATGGGGCCGAGTCTGGTTGGAGGCCTGTGGCCAGTGGTGTCCCGCAGGGGTGAGTACTGGGCACGGTGCTGTTCACCTTGCTCATCAGTGACTTGGAGGAAGGGACAGAGTGCACCCTGAGCAAGTTTGCGGGCGATAACAAACTGGGTGGAGTGGTCAACACTCCTGAGGGCTGTGCTGCCTTTCAGAGGGACCTGGACAGGATGGAGAGTTGGGCAGAGAGGAACTTCCTGAGGTTCAACAAGGACAAGGGCAGGGTCCTGCACCTGGGGAGGAATAATCCCACGCATCAGTACAGGTTAGGGGTTGACCTGCTGGAAAGAAGCTCCACAGAGAGTGATTAGGGAGTCCTGGTTGACAACAAGTTAATGATGAGTCAGCAATGTGCCCTTGTGGCCAAGAAGGCCGATGGGATCCTGCCCTGCATCAGGAGGAGCATTGCCAGCAGGTCGAGGGAGGTGATCCTGCCCCTCTACTCAGCTCTGATGAACCTGGAGTATTGTGTGCAGTTCTGGGCTTCCGAGCACAAGAAGGCTGTGGAGCTTCTAGAGAGGGTCCAGTGTAGAGTCATGAAGACAATTAAGGGACTGGAGCATCTATCTTATAATGAAAGACTATGCGAGCTGGGCCTGTTTAGCCTGGAGAAGAGAAGATTGAGATCTGACATCTGATCAATGTGTATAAATACCTGAGGGGAGAATGTAGGTGGGGTAAAACTTTTCTTCGTGGTGGCCAGTGACAGAACAAGGGGTAATGGGTGCAAGTTGAAACACAGGAAGTTCCACCTCCATGTGAAGAAGAACTTCTTTCCTGTGAGGGTGACAGAGCCCTGGAACAGGCTGCCCAGAGAGGTTGTGGAGTCTCCTTCTCTGGAGATCTTCACAACCTGCCTGGATGTCACATGCTCTAGGTGTCCCTGCTGGAGCACGGAGGTTGGGCTAGATGGTTTCTAGCCTAACTCTCTCTTCCAATCTCAACCATTCTGTGATTCTGTGTAAACTATAATTTTATATGGCCACATCCCCCAAAATCAAGGACAACTCTAGTTAAGTCAAAGACCTAAATCAAAGTAGCATTGCAATTCTGCCTTCTCAGAAAATGCATTCCCTGCAATTCATTTACTTTATTCAGGAAATTTACATCAATTAATTCTCATTCTCTTTACAGCTTTGAAGTACTTACATGCTTTGGTAAATCACAGCTGAGATGTCATTGCCCCCAGAATGAACCACACAGTGGTAAAAATGTAATTTGGATGCGGAGTTTAGAATTTAGGAAAAAACAAAAACAAACAAAAAACCCCACCTTATCTCACAGTATTTACTCCAAAAAAAAAAAAAAGAAAACAGGAACATAAATGCGAATCACTATTGCTAAGGGTAGCATATTACTCTTTTCTGTGGTTCTATCAATAGTTCATTTCCTCTCTCCAGTTCTCCATGAGCCCAGTGCAGTTGCCAACTACAAATGTTATTTTGGGTTAGTTTGTTTTTGGACTTCTCTTTTTCTTCAAGTGAAAACAAAACAAAACAAAAACAGTTACAAAAGGACAAAGCAGAAAATCAGGGAAGGTTTTGTCAGGCTCTTGCTATTGTGTGACAGCAGAATGTTTTGACATGTTTTCTCTGAAAAGCAGGGATAGAGAGTTTGGCAGAGAGATGGCAATGGAAGATGAAATGGCTAGCTGCCCAGCATCCTGAGGGATGCCTCGCCACAGACAACGGATGCTTCCTCCAGCATTTGTAAAGTTTGTATATAGGCTTCCAAAATTCACACGCTCAGCTTCCACCTTCTTCCCTGGGCTCTACTACAACTCACATTCACATTTTAGTTAACCTGCTGATCTCCTGGTACAAACACATCAGGCTGCATTAAACAAGCAACAGATGGAGATGTGATACATAATAGCTACACTGTGTGAAATACACTGCAATTAGCAGTGACTTACATTGATTTTTTGGTACCAGTCCTTCCAGAGTAATTCAAATTTTCACCCACAGATGTATTAAGTTCTCAAGAACGAATTTAAATCCAGCTCAGTACTCTCCACAGCAAGAAATATTCATTCACTTATAGTACAGTAAACATTTATCTTCTCTGTCTTTGGTGGTTCCTACCTCGTTGGTGTAACTTGATTGTTGGAAGTTATCTCATTCCCTGCTGGATTGGGCTACTGGATTATCAGACATTGTACATATCAGTTTTCCTTCTTGCGCAAGAAATCCATATTTCTTTTTGTTTCTTCCTACTCCAGGGAAAATCAGATTACACAAAAGAAAAATTCAGTACCTATTAAAGTATTTGGGTCTAATGGTACTAGCGTTACCCACTAGGTTGGGTCTAAACAGGTACTAGCAGAGGGACAGACACCGCTCTCTAGCAGAAAGAAGTTTTGTGTCTCTCTATGTGTGTGTGTGTGTGTGTGTGTCTGCCTGGGCATTTAAAGCTGTTAATATTCCCCAAAATATCTGGGAAGAATTCGGGAAGAATAGCTTGCATTGTCTCGGACCCAGACGACTGTGATAGCAGCAACACTTCAGGGCTAAAATATTCTCTGCAGATGGTTCCTATTTACTTCTGTTTGTTCCTTAACAACACCAAAACCAATTGCCCAGAATATCAAGACACCAAATGTTCACGCAGAGGAGAGCAAAGAAGAGAATAGCAGATCAAATGATGTAGGAAATTCAGCATGCTGCCTGGGAAACAGCCAGGTGCAACTCAGGAAAAAATATCACCTCCTGCTTGTCTCTTTTGGAAAACTGCTCAGGAAAAGAATCCTAGGTAAGTGGCTGCTATCAACTTCTCTAGTGAAACTGCATAATTCAATGTCTGGAATTCTGCTATTAAAGCAAACAAGAATGGGTAGATCCATTGCTAGCCACAACAAATGCCAACAAATGTCATTTGTTGCATAAATGACCATGTTAGTCAGGCTTCTGTTCCACCTAAAAGCAAGGTCTTCAAGAGAAGGCAGCTAATACCTGACCGTAGCTCATCGTTCATAATCACTGAACTACTTTCAGCTTACAAGTGCTGGCCAGTAGGTACAGGACTCATCTGGAAGCTGTTCCACAGATAACAAAATATCCCCCAGAGCCCAGCCAACACTTCTCATACTTTGGGATCTCCTGGACATAGTCAGGAAAGAAGTCTGATCACTAAACATCAGTATAAAAGTCTCCATATTAAACCAAAATAATTTATAAACTCAGAAAAATATTTGAGATAGATAGTAAACTTTACTGCACTAGCCTTGCTTAGGCCTTGCTGTGGTGATAGCAAGTCTTGGCATGCCTCAAGGTTATTTTGCACATGTCAGCAAGTTAAGAGAGGATCTAAGTACTACTAAAATTACTACCATGTGCAGATATCTGGAGCATTTCCTGGCATGCCAAGGCGGATCATTCAAATCACGATCTTAATCACATGCCCATGAAGGTACAAGCTGTAGATCCAGAGAGCTTAGATTCAGTTCCTTCTTCCTACGTCTCTGCCTCTTCAGTTCATGACTACCTCTTACAGTTCATTACACAGGTTCTACCTCCATATTTTTATCGATTCTGAGACAAAGGATCAGTAACGGGTTGCTACAAATTCTTCTGTCCTTGACACATAATTATTTGGAAACAAACTGATAACTTTCATTTATGTAGAATAAAACTTCCAAGAAAAAGAACTCTGTCACTTAAAATGTGACTAATGCACCTTCCTTCTTGTTCTGATATAATTAAGAGATATTGTCAATGAAAGAGAGGTTGTTTCCACTACCAGATACATGACATAGTATTGACCATAAACTTCAAAACAAAGTAGTTATGGACAATTTTTGACAACTGTTTGCTTCTAAATGTTTATCTATCTTTTTGCCTTCTTTATTTCTCATGCAAAACACAGATTCAAAGCTGAAATAAATTGATAATGCAATACAATTAATTTCCAAACTACATTCTGTTCAACTGAGGAAATAAAACAGACTCCATTGCTTTCTTCCCCCAGAAAAAGCTGCAATTTCTTTAATAAGCTTGTTTTTTTTTTCACAGTGAAATTTTAAACACGGGGATAACTCATAGTACAGATTCATTAATAGAATTACACTAATGTGCTCATTGGGAATGTTTGATGACACTAATTACACAACACCAAATGGTTAAGCTAATATTATTTAATAAATACTCAGCTTCATACAGAATGTATGTAGTTAATATAGTTTTCACATAGGAAAGACATGTCTTTAATCTAGCACACTGAAAAAAAAGGCAATCGTGGCAATAGTCCTCTGCCAACAAATGGTAAAAAGTAGTAATATGAGTGGAATATAATGCTATTTATTATGATTTTACATTTGGGATAGCTAACGAAAAAAAAAAGATAAAAACTGGGCGTAAGATTGCTTGGGAAGGTTTTATGCAGTTTTTTTTTTCTCTTGCACCTTACAGTTTTCAATCAATCAGCTGTATGTTTTCACATTTGAATCTGATTTTGATCAAAGCGTATGGATCAGAGTGTCCCCAGATCAAAATGGTGCTTTATGCTTGCCACTGAATGAGCCAACACAGTACAAGACAGATGCCAAGAAAGTATCCATTAGGAAAACATGTGAGGCTGTAGATATTTGTACCTCCTCCAGAATAACTGGAATGTTTGGAGTACAGACTGACAGGAGAAGAAAGAACAGCTTTGCATAACTGGCATTTAAAGAAATTCACCCTAAACACAATGGCCACAAGAGACAGAGAGTGATTTGTGCTAAACACACTGTTAAAACATCAGAAAAGTTTGTGTAACAACAGATTTCTAACATAAACCCAGGTATTCAGAAAGTAAAAGTGATCTCAAGGAAATAGAGGAGGTTTTGGCAATGTGCGATAGAAGAGGTAATTTTACATTGCTATTAGTGGGGGAAAAAAAAGAATCAAAAAACTGGAAGAATACAAAGAACACAAAGAAATCTAATGCCTTCCCTGTGCACTATATTTTGTGTTCATTTGCTACGTACAAGAAAACTGCACAGTAATCTGATGACTAGTCAAAATTAACATACCTTCCCAAAGAAAATGTAAATACAGATTTTTTGGTGTTTTTTTTTTTTTTTTGTATCATACTTGTGCCAGATCTTGTTGAAGGTCATTCTGGAAAAGATTAGAGAAAAAGAACATCAAAAAAAATGCATGTAAGTGTTGAAGGACTCCAACTTAGAATAAACAAAAGAAGTAGAGCAATAACAGAGCTAACAAATGTATCAGCCTGGAAAATTGGAGCGGTCAAGCTGAAATCAAAGATCAGACTTCAGAGAGTAATTGAACGGATAATAGCGACACATGTTGCAACTGTCAACTCTGAACAAGATACAGTCAGAAACCAGAAGAATTAAAAATGTATTTATGTAAATAAAAGAAAAATCTATAGGCAGAAGAACACCAACAATCTACTCACAGATACTGCCGATCACTGATACAGCACAGATTGTATCAGCAAGAGAAAGGAAATCTAAAACAGAAGAAAACTGAAGAGCACAGATAAAGGTCACAGAACAGCCACCAAAAATCACACTTTATTAAGCAGCAAGATTAATAATGGAGCAGAAATTTGGTATATTATACCATCAATCCTCAAATCAAGGATGGTTGATGATTATTGTAATTAAGTCTAAAAAACACATTTACATGGAAAACAGGAGTTTTCAAATTGGCCTTTTTACGTAACTATAAGTTTGCATTATAAAGTAATTAATCTATAGTAGGAAAACACTTACACAGTGTGCATGTCCCTTATGAGGGGTTTATCAATATTAAAACAATTTGGTATAGAAGCACTTTTAAAACAGCTTATTTTTCTGTTCCAAGATACATTGCATAAGTTCAAATGTTTGATCTATACAGCATTTTCACGGTAGAAGAAATATGATAATTGGAAATAAAGTATTAAAAAGCATTTTTATGTATTTAGATTAAAAGAAATTTGAGGAATGTCATTACAATCTTGAATTTATTTTTACTTTTGCTGAATAATGAATATTAATTTTCATTTGTTTCCTTAGTTGATTATTTTTAAAGTAAGGCTAGTTACAGGCTTCTGATAAAAACATATCAGTATGCATCTCACTTCTATCCCCTGAGAAAAATACCTCAGCATAGTCAACTGAATCCCAGTTTCTACCCTACTCCAAGTCCTCTGGAACTTTGGCTCATATAATGTAAGCTTACTTAGAGGTAGGATGAAATATTCAAGTTCCTTTGCCCATAACCTTAACAAAAAGGCTGCACTATTCTATATCACTTACTTCTGTGGCAGGAGAAGAATCGGGCTACCAGGTAGAGTGATGCTGCATTAACAATTTGCCACTTTCTCAGGATGGAGATAATGCCACAGCCATTATACCATGGGAGCACTGAGGGAGGTCTGAAAGAAGAGAGTTAGGTCAAGATTAGAGAGTCTTTATCTCTTATTTAATTGAGGATTGGTTTAAGTTAAAATACCTGCTTAGCTCAAAAGCCTGCCTTTTGCCATTGAACACATCACAGGTTTAAAACTTACCAAAATACTTGTCTGTAAAGCAACATGATATATTAATAATAGGAGTTGGCATTATACAAAATGTATGTGACCATAATTTTAAAGACTAAAAACTGGTACAACAGATCTCAAAATGAGTATGAACATGCATATGAATTTCTGCTTAGCTGTCACTGAATAGATTTTTGCTTTGCAATGGGCATCTCATATCTTTTCTTGAGTTAATTCTGTTTTAATATTCTAGAGATAATTCCACTGATCTGGGTAAAATATAAAATAATTCCCTAGTAAAATTTGCAGATGATGCAAAAATTGCGGGAGAGGTAAAAATTATTCAGACAATTCAGCAATACAGTACAATAAAGACTGCTTGTTAAATGCATTTAATACTGCCCAATGCAATATGACGCATCTTTCTCTATAAGTGCCATTTAAACAATGGTGACTTTAGGAACATGGTCACCATGAAAATGCTCCAGGAAATATATACCCTGAACAATTTCCCTTGGGAGTAAATTAGTGCTCCATGCAGCACGGCTATATAACTCCGGTACCACAATTAGCTCATATCATTGCGTGATGTCTCAGGCAGACCATGAAAGGTGACATCCTTCCTACTGTCAACCTGATCACAAAGGAGACTCTACCACTTCATTTTCAGCAACAAGTCACAGTCATACAACAGTCAGTAGATGACAGGAATAACACTGAAACTGCTGACACTATAGTTGTCTAATTGTAATAATGCCAATGGAAGAAAAAAGCAGTAGCAACAAAATAATAAATGCTTCAAATTTTTCATGGCAGATGTTTGTTTTCATTGTTGAAGTAATGAAAACTTCACATCTAATTCAGAGACCAGTATGGATGCCAGACTATGATCTTTAGGAAAGCAAGCTGATCAGAGCAGATTCCAGTCCATCCAGATGATGCAAAAGCACTCCTGGAATTCCTTGTCAGCTGCACCTTACCTGATCCTGACTGATGCTGAAAAAGCAGTTTTCATGGTTGCAAAGGACACTGCCTCTTGATCATTTAGCCTGACAGCTTGAACTGACTGTGCCTGTATGGGGACACACAGTTAACCGGAAGAAACAATAGGTAATGATTCTGATTTCTTCACCTACATACAATAGCAAAGTCTACTTTTGACAGTGAATGTCATTGCAGAACAGAAATTGCCTTCAGTAGACCATTTTATGCACATCAACCAGTGAAGTAGCTGTAAGCTATTATCCAGTTGCAAAACTTCCTACATGTATTGAGACATCCAGGTCTTGCTCCAGAATTGGATCATTGATTTCTACCAAAAAGCACTACTGCATGGTCAGCCTGATTCTCTTCAAACTATTGTAGTACACTGTCTGCATTCATTCAAAGAATTCTCAACTGCATCACAAGCCTTCAATAAATGAGGGAAATTGGACTTGCGTGCCAAAACCAAAATCCAAATGCAATATATTATTGCGAAAGCAAGTGCTGGCTATTAACTCCTATTAAAATGTCATTTTTTTCCCAGCCATGTCCTTGCCTTATTATGTCTTATCAGTTGCGTATGACAAAAATACGGCCCTCCACAGAGCACCATGTAGTCATCAGCGTAAGGCAGAAAAGGCATCCACATGAGGAAAAAACTTTGTGAGAGAGAAGCACTTTGGCCAGAGAAGTACTTGAGCGCAATTCTCAGCTCATAAGGAGTGTGCTACTGAGTACAATTTCAATGCAAGGGCTCCTGCCATCCCTCATGCCTGACCAGGATTAGAAGTGGCAAGCAATTCAGAAAGAAGGTTAAAAACAAAATAGTGCTGGACTATAACATGCCAAAAGACATCTTCTGTCATAATAAGGACACTGGGAAAGCATTAAGGGTCAACACCACTAGCTGTTTTGCAGCTCAGAGGTGCTGTAGATGTGCAAGACTGCTTAATAACTTTATGCTGGTGTGCTGTCCTTGCTATGTCACAGTAGCGGTGGCTGGAGGACAGGCAAGAGCAGTAGAGCTAAACAAACCTCGAAGGCCTTGAAGCTGCTCAGCATTATGAATTTGAGTAACTATTTAATGCCCCTTTTTTAGATCTTGACAACACATGCTTCTACCTGAAGTAAATCATTTGATGTTGCAGCTGCTAAGAGGTATGTTTGTTATGATAGCTCCCAGAAATGGCATGTGTGCAGCTATACTGTTGTTTCTGAGAATTCCCTGGCGACACTTGAATAGTGTGGGCAATAACAATCCAGGGCCCAAGGTCGGTACTGCTTAGTTTACTAATATAGACACATAGACTTTTTTTTGTCTAAGGTTATATATTTCCTTCATGCCTCTTGCTCAGCTGCTGGCTGAGTTAATTCCATGTCATAGGCCTCCTGGAGCTCCAGGTGCTAAGTTGCTTGAATTGTGTTACTGCCATACTAAAACTGCACGCATTTACTCCAGGAGGATTTCAGGAGGACAAGTCAGCCTTGTAAAGTCTTAGATCTCATTCTGTCCTTGATCAGTATCAGTGCAATAAAGTCCTTGGCACTCTAGTTTTCTTCATGCTTTTGTGAATTTCCTAAAAATTCCGTATTCATTTGAAGAAACATTCGATATACTCTTTTACAACTCCTAAACTCAAATTACCTTGGATAGATAACATTAAAATGCTTAACTTTATCAAATGTTCTTTCATATATTTCTGTTATTCTTGGTATAGTATTTATTTTATCATTGTGATATAAATAAATCAAGCCAGTCTCTTTTCAACCATAGAAAAGAAATATCATTTAGCATGTCCGCTTTTTTTAGCATCTTTCTCTGGTATAAAACTAACCCTTCTACTGGTACTAGATTCTGTGAGGAAGAGATTGGAAAGCAGGATGGAGGATCAGCAGGTAGAGAACATTGATGTTGATGATGGGGTTTCTATTCACTTCATAATCTGCTTGAGTGTTAGTTTTTATGTCAATATGCACTACACTTTGCTCTTTCTTTAAGGGTCCACAATTCAAGCTTTCATCCAAATATACTATATATGCTGTGTTTTACATATGCTTGATATTTGAGTTTTATTCTGTTATCTTAAAAATAGTTGTACTGAGCTCCCAAGATGGCTTTACTTTAATGACAATGGTTGATGACTACTGGTGATTTTTTAATAGTTGTGGAGCCCCGGTATCATCATGTTCTTGTACATTCAAAGCCTCTGCTGTCATCCCACACTTGTACTCCAATACATCATTATTCTGTTAGTGTCATAGACAGATCACTCTATATAGAAAAGCCTCTTGTTATTGCTACCTATTATTTGCAGAAGCACATAAAAATTATTATACCACTGCACAACCACATAGTGCCATTTAAAAGTAGAAAGTTTCATAAGAGTCACCTGCTTGTTAGATAATTATTTTTACAGATAGAGAAGCTAAAATGCAACACCACATAGGCCGAAACAAGTCCAGACAAGGTAAAGTTTGAAAGTCCTACTCCAAAACCTTCCACAGTTATGGCAACTGCTGTATTTTATCATCAGCAATGGGAATAATGTATTTAGAGAGCTGCAAATCTACACAGTGACCTATCTTTTAGCATCTTATGTCACCCTAAGGTCTGTATTTCCTCTTCAGCCTTCTTGACTCTCAGCTTATCCTGCCTTCAATCCCACAGTTTTAAATACTCCATAGATCACTTCTAAATGACTTTTACTAAAGAAAGCCTAAAAAGAACATCCCATCCAACTTCTGTGCTTAAATTCCTGCCTTCTGCCAGACAAGTAGTGTCACGATAGACATTTGCCAAATTTTTCAATCTGGTTGAATTAAGTCATCAGCTTCTCAATAGAGTGGAGGATCCCTCTGGCCCTGATGCTCTTACATGCTTCTATATCTGTAGATGTCTAGCTGTGAGCTCACGCAGACAGCACTAAAGGCATAATTTGTGGTGATTTGGAATAATTTCATTGTAAAATTTCCCTCAGAATAATGAGGTGGGACAGCAGACAATGTAAGTAGAGCACTTGCCTGACTGGCCTCTTAACAGCAAAACAAATATCACAGCTAAATAGACTGGGGGTAGGAACTGCTAGATTAGAATGCACTGGCCATTGTATCCCTTCTACTTCTCACCCTCTGTTGACAGCCTCTTCTGCAGTTGCCCAGGCCTCAGACAGCAGGCCACTACTGCCACCACTCACATTAAGAGACTCTATGTGCACAGTGCAAATTTAAAAATAATTTCTTTTTACCTTAATGCATTTTCCATAAACACATGTTCTGAATGCTACTTGGAGCCTCTTGGTTTTAAAGGGACAATGTAAATCGGTTTTTCAAAGTTACTTAGTCTTTTCCAATAGGCTCAGAAAGACCACTTTTTTTAAAAAGAGACCTCAACAGGCAGGAGAGTGAGCTTAATGTTTAGGATTTCAGCAATATTACTTCCTTATTTTGTCCACATTGCAACAGAAATTAGATAAGGCTTAAATGCTTTGGTAAAGAGCAGGTGATGATCACTGAGTTCAGACCTGTAAATAGGACGCATTATTTGTCATCAGTGGCAGATGTCGTTATGAGCATGCAGGTCAAACGTGGAATTCTTTGTATTCTGTGCTTAAGGATTGATTTTTCAAATACTCCCTCTTCCTGCCCCATCACTATCAGAAACAGTTACAAGTCATTACATGTCCCACATGTCCCAGCAGAAATGGGTCTTGATGTACTGTCACTTTGTCAAATACCTGAAAGGAATTCTCTATTTGATGGGAAAATGATACATGTCATGCTTTCCAGTAATAGACTTTCAAGAGTCCAGTGGGAGTGACACTATGCAATGCCAATACCATAGACAAGCAGAAAAGGGAAACTCAATGAGACAGAAGCTAACATGCATCTGTAACCAAATTAATGTTTCATAGGTCAGTGTGAATATACTCTCTGGGAAACAACTTCAGGGTTTAAGAATATTAGTTCTAATCAGCAAGATAATTGATAAGACCAGTACAAAAGAAAGTAAAAGACAGCATAGAGCAATTATCACTTCTAAAATATATCCATACTGCCATCCTACCAAAATATAGACTTTAACTCATCCTTCTGTCCATGTTGATATGAAGTTTAGCCAAATCTAGCATGTTTCTAACATGTCCCTGAAGGCACTGAAAAGACATGTAGATATGTAGAAATAGGTCTGCTTCCAGTAAAACCACTGGATGATGGACTCTTTTAACTTGTACACAGTTAGATTATTAGAAGAGCAGCCTCTTTTTCTAACAGGATTCTATGAGGTTTCAATTTGACATCAAAGCTCTTTTTCCTTTTCCACTAAGCAGTAAGATAGGCATCCTGCTGACTCGTAGCGTTACTGAGCTGATAATGAAGTGTTTACCAACTAGAAAGCTACAAAAGCATCCACAGTTAATGCAGGTAAGAGTTACTCTCTACCTGCAGTGTTTTTCAGGGAAAAAAAAAAAAAACGGATAATGGAAGACTGCAGAGCAAAGCAGCATAATTTCCCGAATCAAGGAATCACATTGCATTCCCTACAGCACCCTAAGCTGTTAGTATCCTAAAAAGCTTCAGAAAAAAAAACATGTTGCAACAGAATGTTGCCTCCTGCCTTTGAATTTCATCACTCACATTGATAGATTTTACCTTCTCTAAAGAGCAGTCCAGCTATCAAATGTTCAGCACTCCATAACTGGTTGAAGTGCATGTTTTTTTTCATCATTCTGCATTTGGACTGAAGATACAAAAGTCAGCTTTGTTACTCAGAAAAAAAAAAAAAAAAGCCATCCTCCAGCATGCAGCACTGAACCTTCAAAGCCTATTTAAAACAAAACTTCTCAGCGCTAAATTAAGATCTGAGAAATCAGGGAATATCTTTAGGTATGTTTCAAGGCATATAGTGAAAAATAGAATCTGTTAATGAATCCACTCTTTGGATCTACGCCTAGATATTGACTTGCATACATATGTTAAGGACCATACAGAAACTTGAGCAGGAATTAAAATTGTAGATCACTATTTTTTTTCTGTTTCTTCTTCATATGTGTTTATATACCTACCTCTCTGCCTAAATGTCTGTGACCTGTGTTCATATAACATATACTCTCACAAGGGTTTGCCTCACACCTCTGGAAATTGGATTTCTGAAAGAGCAATTTCCTAATAAAAATGCAAAATAATAGAAGCTTAAATCTCATTTTGATATTAGAAAAATCAAGTGATTTTTCTTGAAGAAAAGTTCAACTTCAGGAAGACATATTGCAAGTGACATTACAACAGTCCAGTAATATATAAGGCACTTCTAACATATTATGCATACAGGCATAACTCTGGGCAATGTTCCCTCTGACATCACTTTACAACTGAGACAGAGTTTTCCCTAGAGTTATGTCTGAGTTTTTTTAAATCCTGAAATCAGCCTTTTCCATGTTCTCTCACAAGCTACACAGTTCAAGGGCCAAACTACCCTGAGCACTCAATGAAAAGTTCGAGACACTGAACAGAGTCCTCTATGTGTTGTCACTCTGCTTTCCTATCCTTCTCTCTCAGAATTAGAGCAAATTCCAAAGGCTTTGAAATTGGAAGAAGCTGAGGAATACAGGCTATCCAAGCAGAAAGGATGAGGTTTGGTGTGTATACTTACAAATACTAATTCTCCAATACTTTGATCTGCACAAATCCAAAGTGTGAAAATACACTAAAAATATTCTCTCTGAAGAAAATTTAGGATCTTTTTTCATCTCAGTTATAGAATAATACTCCTGTATATGGTCTCAGGAAGTACCCCTTGATTCTCCAGTGAACATCCAAACTCCAAAACTGAGAGAAGCAAACCCTTCTTAACCAGGACATAGAAAGCGCTCATGTGAACCCTATGTAAATAGGTTTCAGGAAGCATCAAGCAAGTTCAGTTTTACTGAGAGTTAAAAAATGTCATAGATGCAGCTTGATAAAGCAATTTCTTGTTCTTATTCTCACATATTTGCATTGATAGATTTCTTAGTAGGTGGTCCAAACCCTCAGAACAAACTTAGGAAGTTCTTTTGTATTTATATATGACAAAATATTTTGTGCTTTAAAAGCTGTTTATATGAGTTAATGTTTTCAGCCTTCTGGCCAAGTTTACTATGTCCATATGAGCTCATCCTTTTCAAAATTTTCACTCAGCTACATACCAGGGTCACACTGAGCACATACATCTCCTTTATAGCAAAAGGAGATCTTCAAAAAATTTGTCAGTTTTCTTGTTATTGCTGACCTAGTACTTGTTCTCAATTCATCTGACATGTGTCACCAGTAAGAAGTAACACTTGAGGATAGGAGTAGACACATCTGTCATGCCTTGGAGGCTGATCCTTCCCTTCTATTGCTCATAATGCCTCCACTCCTGTCTATGACAGAAAATTGAATCCTATAGACAAGACAAAAACATCCCTTTGGAAGCAAACATTATCATTTGATTATGTTAGGTCTCCAGGATTATTAAAACCTGCTGCCTGTGTTTGCAATGCTTCCATCAAATTTTAATAATACTCTCTGAAATAGAACTCGAAACAATAAAATTAATACCTGATTATTTTCAGTGCCTTGTGAGAGCAGAATGAATACAGAAAGCCTTTTCTTGTTCTTTTTTTCTCAGTTTTAACACAATGTGTTTTTATAAATAATTACAGTGAGATTGTCATTTTTCTAGTTTTTGATGCCTTTTAAAATTGTATAGTATGTCTTTTTTATTTTGCATTTATTGTGCCAGTAGTAATGACAACTTATTTATTTTAAATGTCCTTCGGTTTAAGTCTAACAGTCAGTTTTACCAGAATGTTGTGTTGAATTAACTTCTTAACTGGTATATACAGAGAAGCTACCAGGCAGTGGACTCAGGGCCAGTACATTAACTACTCCAAACTGGCCTTCTGCAGGCCTCCCACAAGGAACATTAAAAGTGCCTTTGTGCAAAACACCTATGATGGATCAGTAAAGGTTTTTCTTAGAATACCAGTTGCTTTTATGAAATCATTCTCTATTTCATCCTAAGGCAGGTGTCTAAATGTAGGTGAGATGAAGCCGTTTTTGGAAGTACCTATTTTTCTTCCCAGACTGCATGAGGAGATCAAGGTGACTCACTAGGTTCTGGCAACTAAGTTTTAGATTTCAGGAGTTCGAAAAAAATAATGTAGTCCACTGCAGTGTATGTACTACGCCGTGCATTTGTGATTTAGCTTATAAACCCGTAATATCTATGTGAAGATAAATCCATAATATGGCTGAGAAAACAGTTGTTTTGCTTCTATTAAGTGCTCATGGAATAAGACAAATTCATTGCAGTTGCCAGGACTATATTAGATTCTCTGAAATTCTTTTTTGATTAAAAAAAATTAATACTATATGCTATTTTACATCTTCTCTGACAAGTTGAATATAAGAACACATATGCAGCTCAAAAACCATCAGCATTGCAATCAAAAACAAGTTGATCTAAGCAGTTTTTTTAAACAGTCCAGTTATTTAACAGTCATTTATGTCATTTCTTTCAGGCACTTTTTCCAATTAAGTACTGCACGACCTTACAATAACATGAAATGATCTATAAGATTTAATATGTGTTGGTGGTTTGATGAAAGACTAGAAAAGGATAAGGATTGATTTTTGAAGTGTTTGCTGCACACAGCATATATTTTTCATAAGTATAGTCAGTAAACATGACTACTTATGGCAACTCCTCTGTAAGAAGTTTCTTGGCTCACTGAAGCCACATTTAAAGATCAAATTTCTACAGAGACATGAAAAAAATTAGCACGGTTTTATGATTTTCAGTCTTTCTATTTTCCATCAGAATCTCCTTTACTCTATTGCTCTATCTGTATATTTTCAACGGCTCAGGGAGCATTTGAGGACTGTTATCTAATCTATCAGTTTCATCAGAAGCAATGATCACATCCTATTCAGTCTGTTCCAGACACTGGCACACTATGTAAGGGAAAGACTCTGTAAAACAAGCTTCTCAGAGGCTCTGCGCTTTCATCCACCTATTCTGCAGTTCAGTACCTGCACTACATAATGCCTAACTGCAAGTTCTTACTCCAGTGAACACTGGATCTAATACCACATTTCTACTTCTAACTACCGCATGAGCCACGTCAACAAAGCAGCAGAGGAATAATGCCTAGCAAGGTTTTTTTTTCTGCTGGGACAGATTATGCACAAAATGCCCAGGAAAGACAGGAAAGCATTTGTGTATTTTTTTTTTTTTTTTACTACAGCAACTTGGATAGTCTGTGCTCCCTGTCTGTATGGATTAAAAAAGTACTAGAGGAAGCAAGGAGCAGCCTGTGGACAGTTTGCTTTAGGAATAACTTGTCATATCAACTGTTATCTGTTCATTCATGTAGTCCTGTTACACTTCATTTTATATTTAAATATATTTTTATATAATATATAATAAATATAATATATATATATGTTATATAGTACATATAGTACACATAGTATATATTTTATATATATATTATATGTATTATATATTTGGCCCCATGGCCAAATTATCTGTCCAAGGGGCATTTCAGTCTTCCTTAGAAACATATACCCACTAGTTCTCCCTTTTGTCTCCCAACACTTCTGGTCGTCCTTTTTTGGCCATCAAGCCCAGCCTTCTTTTATCATGTCCATATTCAGTGGACAGAACAGAAAGCTTGGCGCTTCTTTCAAGCACCAATTTAAGATAACAACCTTAAACCCAGGTTCAAGACTGTGAAAGAGGTTCAAGTGGGACTCCTTGTGAATGTTACAGGTCAAAATCTTTAGCAGAAGTCATATTACCCAGACACAAGATGTGGATATACCTAGAGAGCTGCCTGCTGCCGCTTACCCATAAACTGGACGGCTGTTGACTGTGGCTTCTACTTTGAAGCAGTGCCCAGACAAAGGAGACCTGACTCCACCTGCTCAGCTCCAGGTAACTAGATGAATCAGGAGGGAGAACACTAAGGAGGGAGTATGGAGGTTGATAGAAGCTGTTAGGTGACGATCACTAATTGGCCTCCAGGGCGAAGTCTAGAGATAAAAGCAATGTTTTTGTTCAGCGCCATGACTCTTTCCATCAGTATCCTCAAACAAGATAGCAGAGGTAGCTGGAGCAACTCTACTACAAAAGAAACTCATATTTAATCTCTAATAGGCCATAATAGACCTCAGCCATTAACTTGCTAATGCTAATGCTTGTTTAGAACATGAGCGCTATACTGGGAGGTTCCTGTTCTTGGAGGTTGCCCTCCATTGCCCTCCCTGCTATGCAGCTGAGAAGAGGTTTTCACATGGTGAGCTGCAGTTGCAAGAAGGCATTACCAGCATTCACTTCAGCTTTGGCAAGCAGAGGGACAAGAATATTCCGATCAGGACAGCTTTTCCTTTCTAAAGCATATAGATGTACAGATTTATAGCCTCATGGTCTCAAGCCTTGGTTCTCATGGGAGACTTCAACCACCCTGACATCAACTGGAAAGACAACACAGCCAGGCACAAACAGTCCTGTCGGTTTCTGCAGAGCATTGATGATAACTTTTTAACACAGATTGTGGAGGAGCCAACGAGGAGCGGTGGGCTACTGGACCTCATACTAACAAACAGAGAGGGACTTCTTGGAGATGTGAAGGTGGGGGGTAGCCTCGGCTGCAGTGACCAAGAGCTGATTGAGTTTAGGATGCAACAAGGAGCAAGCAGGGCTGTAAGTAGCCTTGCAACAATGGACTTCAGGAGGGCCAACTTTGGCCTCTTCAGAGACCTCCTCGGAAGAATCCCAAGTCAGGCAGCAGGAGCAGGAGGCCTGCGTGGATGAGCAAGGAGCTGCTGGCTCAAAGTCAAACAGAAAAAGGCACTATACAGAAAGTGGAAAAAAGCACAGGCTCCTTGGGAGGAATATAAGAATGTTGTCAGAGAATGCAGGGATTCTGGGCCCCTCAGTGCAAGACGGATGTGGATCTACTGGAGAGAGTCCAGCGCAGGGCTACAAGGATGATCAGGGGCCTGGAACACCTGCCCTATGAGGAGAGGCTGAGGGAGCTGGGCCTGTTCAGCCTGGAGAAGAGAAGGCTGAGAGGGGATCTAATCAGTGTCTATAAGTACCTCAAGGGAGGCAGTGAGGAGGATGGGGCTGGCCTCTTTTCAGTGGTGGCCACTGACAGAACTAGAGGTAATGGCCACAAAGGGAAGCACCAAAAGTTCCACATGAACTTAAGGAAAAATTTCTTCCCAGTGAGGGTGACAGAGCACTGGAACAGGCTGCCCAGAGAGGTTGTGGAGTCTCCTTCTCTGGAGATCTTCCAAACCCGCTCGGACGCAGTCCTGTGCCACGTGCTCTAGGTGACCCTGTGTGTGCAGGGGGGTTGGACTAGATGACCTCTAGAGGTCCCTTCCAACCGCAAAGATTCTATGATTCTATGATTCTATGAAGAGATGAATACGGACTGGCAATACTTCATTTTTGAGATGTTGTCGTGTTGTGGCAAGCCAGGGACACATAGGGTTCAGAATGCAAAGAAGGGCCTCGCAGAAGCAGGGTAGCACTTCTCCCTTCATCTGTGAAAATATTGACCCAAAGATGGAGAGTCCTGCCCTGATGGAAGGTTGCCTAGTGACTGGTTTGGATATAAATCGGGGGGAAAGAGAGCAAGACTATGACCCGCTGACTCTTTTTTGAGGATGTTTGAAGAACTAGGACTGTGCAGGCTACTTGTTTTATATACAAGTTTTGTGTACAGGATGAGAAAGTGGGGTAAGACTATATATATATATATATATATATATATATAT
>NW_010587861.1:23381-34702 GCF_000705375.1 Tinamus guttatus | reverse complement strand
GCATATATATATGTATATATATATAAGGAAGCTAATGGTGAAGATGGGTGACGCCATCCCTCAAAGCCCAGGATGATGAATCAGCAGGACTAACAGGGACCTTGAACTGCTGTCTCTCTCTTTTTCTCTCCCTCTTTCTCATATTGATACTGTCTTGCTTGATGCCACTCTTTGTGTAATTAATTTATTATGACCTACCCACTGAGGTATTAGAAAAATTGAGAGAAAACGGAAGGCCTGTCATCCTACTGATTCTGGTGGGGCAAGCAAACGAAGTGTGAGTGACCTGAAATCTTTGGGACTTCTCCAGGAACCACTTTTCTGATAATTTTATGAAAAATGGGTGCAGCTAGCTTTACTGAGATCCCTCTGTGTGCTCCTTTAAGATGCATCCTTAAACACTGGAATATTTTCAGGGGGGTCAACTAATGATAAAATACTCTAATTGATCTAAGATAGAGTTCACTGGAAAATCACCTTGAGTGAAGAAATGGTAAAAGAAATCATGGTTAAACTTATATATTAATGCAACAAGTGCTCATTTAAATTCAACTATAACGTTTATGTGTTATGGGGAAAATACGGAATCAGTGAAAAACAAACATGGATGGAGTATTAGAGTAGTATTTGGTACAGACCACTATCCATCTTTCCTGAAAAGAAGAAAATAAGAAAACCTCCTTTAATAGACTTTTGGTCACTTAAGCAGTTGTGAATGGTTCTAATAAGAATATTTTACTCGTTTCATGGACTGACATCTTTTTCTTTCTTCCCCTTGCTGCTAAAATCTGTGCTGCTGGAAGGAAAAAGCAAGGAAGATAGATAGAGCAGACACGAACACTTTATCTCTGGAGCTGCACGCAAGCTCTCCTTCTGTGAGCAGCCTCGAACCTCCTCCATGCAGAGCAGGATTTCACCTTGCCTCTCACTGCCCAGATTTGCTGAGCCTCCAGGGAAGCCTGCTGGAAGAAATCCTCTCACCCTTCCCTCTCTCTTCCCTTACAAACTTTACAGCACTGCTCATCCGAATGGGAAGCAGCTTCTTTCTGCAGCACACAGACCTCTTCCATTAAGCTTATGTTTGCAAGAACTAGTTTCACAGTCACCTTTAAATAAATATTTGTTTTGCCAATACCTGTTTTCACCTTAACAATGTCTCATTTTTCAAATACATTATTCTTTTAGGTTTCAAGTTGTCAAGGGTTGTACAAAAACTGTTCCAGCATTGTACTTTGTACCAAACGTTAGGTATGCAAGCATTGGTACTCTCTATCTATACTAACTTGATGTATGTGCAATAAATAGGCACACTAGGTATGCTATACCTCATAAAAACAGTGATGAGTAGGGTCATCTTGAAAGTGATGGCTCTGTCAATTTTTCTGTGCCTGTATGATATGGTTCCCTGGCTTAGATGATAGGGATAGTCTTTATTCTGGAAGGAGATTCCAAATACAGGTTACTTGGCCATGCTTTCTGTCTAACTGTTATTTCCTCATGTGAAACATACGTCCTTATTAGTTCACTGACGAAGTTGAACTGTAGTACCTCAATCTTTCTTCTTCAGTTATAAAATTGTAATGTAAAATCTTGTCACCAATAAAATAAGCGCACACCTCACGTTTACTTTTTTTTGTCAAAGTCCTGAGTTAATTTCCAGTATCAGAGGTCCATTAGCAGCATGTACATTCACAGGCACATAAAGTAACTTTCCAAAGTAATTACATAAAAGAAGTAGAATTCCTTCATCTGTTTGTATGGATCAAAGACCTCCATGTATGCTTTAACTTGTCTTTCAAGACTGGGAGGCATAGGAATTTGTCAAACAAGCAGGTGTTGGCCTGCAATTTTTATGGGCTTTAAAAGAAACCAGCAGGATGTCAACACCCTTCCCACCACAACAATATCTTAAGTAAAGCAATTGCACAGTGTTGTTCCAAGGAAACACAGCTTAGCTCACCTGGGTTGAATTCAGTCAGGATCAGTGTTTTACTGATTTCTTAATGACACATAATTAACTGGCAATCAGTGAACCATACATTCAGAATCAATACCAGCAATACAACAGATAAATAAAATACTCAACAATTACTAAATCTTAAGGAGCACCTACACATTTTGAATGCCCTCAAGTGCCCCAAAGTTCTAATCCCACCCCAAATATGTACCCATTCATAGTTACATGCACATGCAACCTCTCTCATAGGCAGTATGAGTTGCCAGCACACACTTTTCAGCCTGCAAACTCTCCTGCCTACCCACATGCCCTTGGGTCCTCTAGGTTCATGCACGTCTCTCCTGCTCCCTTCCCACAGCCACCAGCCACACAGCAATGAGAAAGCACCCTACTAGCTTTACACTCAAGATGTGCACCTCTACGTGCCGCACTCGCTACTAGCCGGACCCTGCTAATGGCACCTGATCTCCCTGCTCCAAGGTCTCTCCCCACAGTCACAAGTTTTCATGCTTATTTTATACTTTTAAAGCTGACTCCTCTTATCTTATTCTTAAAATTCTCCAGATAATCCCCAGGTTACTAATCAACTGTGATGAGGATCATCTGAAGCAAACATCCATTTTTACATTCTTTCTAGCACTATCTGGTTTTAAACAAACACTTTCTCAAAATAGTTTTGGATATTCTGTTCATGCTCACTCATATTCCTATTGTATCAGCCATTGCTACCCAGATCACATTATCAAGAAGGTATTCTGCAGATTCCCACACAATCAGCTTCATAAGACCAGAACTAGAACTCCTCTCCTCACACTGCATTATGAAGGCATATACTATTCCTGGCAAAGGTTATGCAGTTTCAGCTGTCACTGATGTGTTTTTTTTTAAGAGTATATCCTTAATTAGCCTTCAAAAAAAAGAGCAATTGTAAAAGAGGTATCTGTATTTCTGTAAGAGAGAATTTCTTATTTTACACCTACTCACCTTAATACTAATCCTTAAATAGATTCTGACTGTTCAAAGCCAGATAGAACACAGAAAGCAAATTGAACTCGAAAATAAAATCACAGTAGTGAAAAAGAGCATGAATTTACAGGACTACAGTTATTTTTTTTCCCAGTATGGCACTTCACTAGCAATCATTTAATAGATTTCTTAATTACAGATGGAGTTATCACCATTATCACTAATAAATCTACAAATAGCACTGAAGATTCTAAGATCCTATTATGTACTATGTTTGTTGCAATCAGGTTCAGTAGGTTGGGAGTAAAGCCGTCGCAGAAACTGTAGTCTAGCCAGGGTAAAATCCTTCTCCTACATCCTAACACAGCTAATGAAGGGCACAGCAGACTCCAATTATTTACAGAGTGTTTGAAACACTGGCACAAATCCCACGGGCATCTCTGCCTTGCAGAAAGCCTTCCAAAGGAATGCTCCATCACAGTGTGGCATGAGAAAAGCGCATGGCTGAGTTGGCAATGTGGTCCTTTACTGCCTGGAATAGGTTGTACTACCCAGTGAGAAGGGGGATATACCCCATCAACAACATGCAGATAAGGTCCATCGATCATTTCTGTCACTATTTGGGAGGGGAAAGAGGAGAGAAGGAAATTCCAGTACTGTTCTTCAGACCTAGGCCAAAGGGATAGACACTAATACTGTTCATACAAACATATCCCAGCATGTCATGACAGGATGTACTCTATCTGCTGCAGTTACTGGAGAAAATGGGGGAGGTACCATGATGCCAAGTAACTAAGCTGTTGAAGCAAAAGGAAAATTTGTGCTAAGCCATTGTTTTAGTCTCCCGTTCTCTGTTCTTTTTCACAGTTATCTCTTTCTGCTAGTTTGATTTTATGACAAGCAGAGCACTGTTAAAGATTAAAACATAAAATTCTTGGATGCTTTCTCCCTTCCAAAAAATGTATAGCTACCCTCTCTTCTAATTTCAAAGAAAGATAAGAATGAGTGCATTTCTTCAGACTGAAATACGAGTAACTAAAATGTCATTATCCCATTCTTTGGCTTGCACTCTTAGCAGTACCACAGCTGAACCACTGCAAAATACGCTCTAATTCGTCACTTTTATTCGTCACTTTTTATGTTAAAATAATTTTACTGATTGCCATTTTCACATCTATATTTACACGTCTCCTACCAAGCACAATGGACAATTCTTGGTTGCACAGCAGCTTGTGTTGGCTTACACATACCAATCAGCATTAACCACGACGGTGTTGGTGCTACTAAGCCTACGAACCATGGTGCTCCGGGCAAACTGCCAAAGCCAAGACGGTATCAGATAAACATTCTTTCTTAAAGAGCACCCAGGAAGTATCTCAGTCCGATGCAACTTGGTTTCCAAAGAACCCTCTGGATTCTGAACAGGTATTGCAGCCATCACCTGATTAGTGTGAAGTTTCTTGCAGTTCTGAACATAGATATGTATAAAGGATTCTCCTCATAAAAAGTCAAAAATATTTTATGAGGCAAAATTCTTATATTGGTTTATGAAAAAAAATCTGTTACATATGCCTTATATTGAATCAGAATAAAACCGTCTTATCTTGTCCTTTATAAAAGGGATATTTTAATAGCTGAAACTGAGGCATCAAAATCATACAAAAATCTAGACAGAGGGACCAGTGGTGGTCATCTAGTCATATCCCCTGCTCCAAGCAGGGTTAACATCAAAGTGCGCTCAGTCTTGTCTACTCAAATTTTCAACATCTCCGGAGATGAAGAGTCCGCTATTCTTTAATGATAGCATTTATCTGCAAAAAAAAAGTCTGCTTAGTGAATAGTGTCTGAATATCTAGTGCAATAGTGTCTGTGAGGGAACAGAGAGATTTTTTGGACTGCCCTAGATGGCTCATCATTAATTTTAACTTCTGCACTATTTGTAAATACATGGCTGAAGATTGGAGACTAATACAAGGTTGCAATATATATATATATATATATATTTGCCTTCAAATTTTATTCAGCACTCTGGAAAATGGCAAATCCCTGACAGCCTTATAGGCTAGGGGTGATAGTTTGGAATGTCAGTTATTGATGTGTCTTGTAAAGATGAAGGCGGAGAAGAGTGTTTAGACAATGCCCTAGACAAGAGTCTTCCTGTTCAGGTTTTTAATGTAACTTTGGCTTGTTAAAGTGATAGAGAAAAAGGGAAATTCAAGTGTGAATGCTCTCTCATGCACATTTCCCCAAAAACCTAACCTCCTTCAAGGATTTCATGTCTCTTGCATCCTTCACCAGCTAGAGTCACACCTCATATTAATTTAGATTAAAATAAGAATTCTTACTTCTAACAAACCTCTTCAGGAAAACAAATTTTTCTTTCTGCAATTAACACTTTTCTCTCAAACTTTTTGTTAGCACAGAACACCAAGTGCATAGATTTTCAGGCACATACACATTTTTAAAAGAATCAATGCTGAAAGTCAATAGTTCTTATTTTCTGACATAGCAATTCAAGTTCTCATTTCTAATGTTTTCCTTTGATTTGAAGTTTTCCTTTAATACTAGTTACAAAAAAAATCCCTTTTCATATATGTTATACATGCAAATGATATCTTAAGAATAATATCACTTCAACCATTTTCAAACATTTTGATTACTACCGTTTTAGATGGAATGTATTATATTTAAAAAACAAAATTGTTTTAGCTTTCCTTCTGCCATTAACCGTACAATAAACATTGTCTTTGCAGTCAAATCCACTAACTAAAATACACAAATTATCACTGAGATTGCTTACAGCTGACACAAATGTAATGAGACTGCAGTCAATCTTGTTACTATTTTTTTCATTTTACTATGTTTTTTATGCACATGACTAAAAGTCTCTATAGATTCCAAGGAAAATGTGTAGAGATGAAAACCCAATTGTCCTTTCATTATCTCACTATTCAATGAACAAGGTTCACTTATGTTCTAATGAGGTTTTCTATTTCTTTTTTTTCCACAGAAGAGTGTGAATTAGTACTCCTGAAGATGCACATTTTTGATACCTGTAACAAGGCACTTTCTTTAGTCCACTGGAGTTTGCAACTAACAAAGATCTTCACTGATCATGACAGGGGACTCTTCAAACAGAGAGTCATTAGCAGCAGGATTTTCAGAGACTGATCTTGGGCAATCAAATAGACTGAGGTTTTTAGAAACCAACATTAAATATCACAGAAAAATCTAAAATTTAGTTTATACTATACAAGTTCCACTTTCTCCCTTTTTTATGTGTAAGTAGTTATGTCTCACTACATCCATCCATCCATCCATCCATCCGTCCATCCATCAATCTATCCATCATACACATTGAGTTAGCACTAAAATTTTAGGTTTTGTCTCTTTCCTTGATTGCATACTACCTGCATTTTGGTAAATACTCAGACTCAGCTTGGCTGCATGCCAATGAATTTCCCAAATGCGGAAGCAGGGACATGCAGAAAGTTGTGATTGCACTTCAGGTCTTCTTCTACAAAAAATATATATACATGAATACAACAAGATTGCTTTTATTGGATTTTCCATAATCTTTCAAAGTTATCTTAATAAACCTGAGAGGCACATGGCACATTAGGCCACACACTAAACCCTTTCATTGTGTCCCATGTGCCCCATTCTCTACCAAAATCTTAATTTTCAGGAAGGCTTTAAAATACTCCTTTTATGTTTAGGGTAGTTTCTCCCACCACCACCATCATGTGTGCCTAGAGAAAGACTCACAGGGAATTTGGATTCTTGTGAATGCATGTTCAATAGTATCTTTTCACAGTATGCTGCTTTTATATGAGAGACAGACCAGACAAACTTTAACCATACAGTTGAGTACTACACATTAAAAATTAAGAAACTAATGGAGGATAAACTACATGCCTGACAATGCATTTAGCCTTCTTGAGAAGGTAGCCAGATGTTCCCTTCTTTGAGAAATTAATTTTTATTTTAGGGTGGTACCATCCACCATCACACTGAGGTCCTACACTTCCATGTTGCTGGCTGGGCCTCCACAACCAACCTCCACAAAGGTGCCTAGAGCAGCCAATGGGGGACACATTTCAAGCTGCATGGCAAAACTCCTAAGATATTAGGAGTCCACAATAATTCCCTTGTCCCCATGTGTCTCAAATGAGCCTAAGATAAGAGTAATAAAGGTGATTAGAAGGCAGCAGTGCCCGAGGATTACAGAAAGAAATCTTGCTGAATAAAAACATGTCACATCTTCAGTGACTGGCTGGAAAACCCAGCTTTGCTTTAGCTGTTGCCCACTTGTTCACCAGCGCAGCTACAGGACACAGTGCAACTCTCCACCACAGCGTACGTTGTTGCTGCTGCTTGGGAAAGAGAACACACGAGTGGACATGCTTGAAGTGATGTGGGCTTATGACAGCACTCGGGTAGAAACCAAGTACCACTTTTCAGCATTTCCATACAAGTGCTAATTCAGTTCTCTAAGACACAGCCTTAGTGGTGAAGTTTTAGTGTGAGCAGGGTCCTACTGATGTCTGCAGAGCCATAAAGTATGTTTAGTAGTAGGGACTAAAAGGACAATTGGTAACACCTGCAGGAAGCAGAGGTGCTGTTCCATCAACCTGAAAGGTATGCTTTCTATTAGGATGAGGATGTATAGCACAAAGCTTCCCTCATCTGAGTATCTCAAAATCTGTTTTGTGCACATTGCTCCAAATGTTCCTGAAAAAGTAGGATACTGAGGAAAAACAAAATAACAGTGCCATCTACTGTTCCTATTTAACCGAAGACTGTTGAATGAGTTTCTTTTCTCTAGATTTCACAGTGAAATTAACTATGCTTATCCTTGCAGTTACCTGAATCACACTGTTTTTACTGCAGATGTATTTTGATGACAGCACTCTTTAAACTTCTGTTTCTGGCATTCACCAGGAACTGGCTTGCATTTGTTTTGAGCCTGTAGCAACTTTAGTTTGAGCCTAAGACACAGAAGATTTTTTGCAGCTCCCAACTTGAAAAAAAACAATAATAATAAATGAAGAGATGCAAGTTACTGAGATGATTTTTGGGGAATCTGCTACTGAACATTGATGGGCACATCATAAAGTCCCGTTCAGCAGTAGTTCATAAAGGAATGTTTTCATATAACAGAGTTACCCAGATATCAGCACTAAAAACAAAAACAGAGTTAAGTCTTCAAATGTCCCTTATATTTACAAGAAATAGTAATAATTAGGATTTCAAAGATGTCCCCTATTTTGATTTTTTGGCATATGTTAAAAAGAAAAAGGAATTTATTGATAATCAGATTTGCATAGGGCAAGCATTTCATTTCCTCTATTCAGACAAAAACAAACTGAAAAAAATCAGCTCTGAATGCTTCCTTCAGAAAAAAAAAATCTACAGTACCAAATATTCTGCATTATGTTGTCTTCCTCAGCTTCTTTTTAGGATTTTATTTTCTAGCCTATCATCTCCAGTAGTGACCAACTTCTGAGACCTTACATACCTTTAAGTAACCAAGGATAACATGTTTTACCGGAAGAGCTAAGGTGTTAACATTAACAGTTAACATTAAGAGTTTAGGGAGCAGCATAGTACAAATGCTCTGTGCATCCACACTCTGAGTCACATGGAACACACTTTGTGCATGCACTATTGCTTCTCTCCTGAAATAAGCAGAAATAAGCTTTTTACTGTCTTGTTATCCTCAATGTTCAGTGGGACATAAAGTGGGATCACAAAGTAGAGAATTCAGATCATAAGGGTAGAGATCATTCACTGGCTTCTGGGCCCTTCAAAAATTATAAGCCAAATCAGCATCTTGGTAGGTTCAACACTGCAAGCCACTATCTGAGAGATAAAAATTTATTCTTGGCCTTTCTGCTTCCAAAGAGGACAACTTCCATGTATCTGTCTCATCAGTCTAAGTCTACCAGCATCATATCCTCAGGTCAGGAGAACCAAACCAACACCTGCCACATGACAGTCTGGAGCTAATCGAAGACTATGAACAATGTAATGTTAGTGTGCAAAGATCACAAGGAAGCCAACCTCTGCAGAGATCCCTACTACAGGATCAGCACTGCATTCAGTTAAAAGAACGAACAATGGCAACAAATTTGAAAAATATGGATAGAAAACAAGTTTCTGACACAGTCATAGAAAACCATACCTATTGCAAGGAGATGCAGGAAAATTTTCCCTGGGAAAATGATAAAAAGGTTGGTGCATTATTCAACATGCAGTCTCGGGAACCTGCAGCTACCCTGAAACAGAGTCCTGAGAGACTCACCTGAGTACCATGCCATGAAAAGAAAGCATACTGACAAGTCAAGTCTTCAAGGAAAGAGATGTCAGAAGGCAAAACTTCTCTGTAGATGAGGGTTAAGTCTATTGTGGGGCCTGCTGACATTCAAGTCTTGCTTAATTTTGGTGCTTCTTGGACTTGAACCAAGGCAAGAACAAGCTGATGGGGCTTGACCACACTTTTAGGCAACTCTGCCCTCCTCTGTGTTCATTAGCAAGGCCTACAGCTCATCTGGATGTTGTCCACCATTCTCCGTTTCCTTTGCCCTGTTGGAAATGCCTTAAAAGAGGCTGCCAATGGACAAAAAACTCTTTTCTTATGCAGAAGCTAGAAGTTTCTGGTCCCTGTGTCCTGCATCTTGGGAGCACCAAGCAGCACCAGAGTCCATGAGGCTCCCCTGCCATTAGGCCCAGGGCGGGTGCCAGGAGCCATGCAGATGGTGGCCCCGGGCCATGGCTGCGAGCCAGGGGTGGCCTGTCCCATGGGCCTGTGTCTGGGCAGAGGACTGTGATGGGGCCATGTGCCAAACCGAGCAGCACCAAGTGCCAAAATTTTTGTAAAAGGGTTCCAATACAAGTTTCCAAGTGCCCGCAGGGACACCTGGAAAGGCAAAGGCCTGGGGCCTGCCTCCTCCCAGACCTGTGTTGCCACCTGCCACCATTTAGAAAAAGGATGCTCCAAACCGAGCAGCACCAAGTGCCAAAACTTTTGCCTGAGCAAAAGGGTTCCATAGTGCCCAGGGACACCTGGAAAGACAAAAGCCTGGGGCCTGCCTCCTCCCAGAGCTGTGTTGCTACTTGCCACCATTTAGAAAAAGGATGCCCAGAAAATTTCTTCTCGGAGGCAGATAGCAGGAGGTCAGAAATGCAATGGGGTGCACAGCTGGGTAGGATCTGCTTCTAAACCACAGCTACGTGTGTGGTGCCCCATTGGCCACATGGAGAGGACACCTGAAGCCCAGCTCAGCACCTGTCCTGGTGCACAGGACCCCAGCATCACCACAGACACAAGGCAGTGAGAAGCGGGAAAGCTGTCTCCATGGCTTAGTGTGTAGCCCACTTAGGATACAGACAAAACCAAGACTACTTCCCTGATTCCTTCAATATTTACATATTTTCCACAGGGAAGAAAAACGGAAGAAAGGGGAGGGGTGAGAATGGAAAAAAGGCCTGCTTCACATTTCATTCTCCATGAAAAATGAAGACTAGCATATGCCACATGAAAGTGTTGGTAATATCTGCTACCACCTGCTGACAAACACGGTTACTGACTTATCCTAGCCAATCTCATGGAAGCAGCCTGTATTTTGCAATAAAGCTTGCAATGACTGCTCTCTACAGTGCCTGAAGAGTAACAACTATATAAAAATTTTAACACTACATATAGTCATACTATATATACATACTATAGTCATTATTAGCCACTTTCTTATCCACCCAGCTTGTCTGTATGTCAGCTTCACCTCTGACCAGCATATACAGCTCATAAAACACCCACTACATCTTCCATGCACTGAACCAATTTCACATTAAAATATGATTTGCCAAAAAAAAAAAAGAAAAAAAAAGCCAAAGGTTCAGGCCTGGTAATCCGAAACTTTAGAAAAGGTTGTAATGTACATGATGGCAGTAGCAAAGGAAATTTCATGAAAACCATAGCATGGAGTGGCTGTGTAGCAGTATGGCGTGTGATCCAGACCAGGGCAACTCCATTAAGATCATGGAGCCTCCTTGCTTGGCTGATGAACCTGAATTTGAAAGATCTGTTTAAGAGAGGCACATCTTCAAGACAGATGGGTTCTTCCAAACCCACAAGCATTTAGCAAAACAGGAGTGTGAGTGAGATGTGTTGCCCCCTTCCCATTCTCTACCAACCCATTAAAATCTTTTTTCTTTCTTTGGCAAAGATTAGCATTTTTCTCTTGTCTTAAGCTCCTGCCTGGGGCATCCAGATGGTTTATAATCACAAACTCCCAGTCGGGGCTTAACATTGTCTGTTTTCCTCTTTGTATTTTCTCCTGGGGTTTTATCCTAAAGCAGCTGAAGGGTCCAAAAAAAAAAAAATAAAATAAAAAAA
>NW_010587861.1:11181-23004 GCF_000705375.1 Tinamus guttatus | reverse complement strand
GTCCCGTTTCCCTCCCCAGGCGACGGCCGGGTCCGAGCCGTGGCTGGTGGCGCTGGGCGCTTTCCACGTCCTCTGCTTCGTGCTGACCTGCGCCTCCGCGCAGCACTACCGCGTGCAGATCGGGCACTTCCTCGGCATGGGTGAGTGGCGCCCGCGCCTCCCTGCGCACCCCGGCGCCGCCTCGCGTGGTGATTGCCACGTTCCGCGGGTGTTTGCAGGGCCCGGGGGTGCAGTGTGCCTTGCAAAGTGCCTGCAAAGCTCTGCTTCCCGCTTGTCAATGCGTACGCCCACGCGCAATAGCTCGTATTTCATAGAATCATAGAATCATAGAATGCTTAGGGTTGGAAGGGATCTCTAGAGATCATCTAGTCCAACCCCCCTGTACACGCAGGGTCACCTAGAGCACGTGGCACAGGACTGCGTCCAAGCAGGTTTTGAAGATCTCCAGAGAAGGAGACTCCACAACCTCTCTGGGCAGCCTGTTCCAGTGCTCTGTCACCCTCACTGTTAAGAAATTTTTCCTTAAGTTCCTGTGGAACTTTTGGTGCTTCAGTTTCCGGCCATTTCCTCTAGTCCTGTCAGTGGCCACCACTGAAAAGAGGCCAGCACCGTCCTCTGCACTCCCTCCCTTGAGGTACTTATAGACACTGATTAGATCCGCTCTCAGCCTTCTCTTCTCCAGGCTGAACAGGCCCAGCTCCCTCATGTGTACCTGCTTACTTGGTTTCCAAGCATATGTGACTTGCAACTTTGGCCTTGTGATAAATCAGGTAATTTCCCTAGCTGTGTGTCACAGCTTCAAGGAAGAAGTGAGGCTGCCAGTTGTCACTGTGGAGCAGCAGACAAGGACTCCACAAGCTGGCAGTTGCTCTCTGCCTTATTCTGCTGCTGCCCTCGAGGAAATATGGGCAGGTCTTGCCCGGATTCATTCCTGGAACTGACTTATCACCCCGCTAACACCTCTGCTGCTGGGATAAATCGTGGAATCATAGAATAATTATGGTGGGAAAAGACTTTCAAGATCATTGAGTCCAACTCTAAATGACTGCTAAAGGAGGGAGAAGGTGCCCGTTTCTTACCTTGGCAATGGCAGTGCGTGCCCTTACCTTTTTAAAAGTCACATGTTTCTTTTGGAGATTTAACTTTAGGCTTGCAGAATTTTTAATGACAGGCTGTCTCAGTTTACTTTAGATTCTGTCTAAAGTGTACTTAGTGTTACTAACATGGATTTGCCTACCCAAGCACTAACTGCATTGAGAGTGGCAGTGGAACTGATCTTTGATGGCTTTTTAGTACAGGTATGATGTAAATTTCCTGTAAACAACATGAGTGCTTAAAAAAGTCCATATCAAATCACGGCCTTGTATGTCCCTGAAAAACTCAACCACCAGTGATACGTCCACAGTAGAAAATATTTTGTGTTGTACCTTGACAGATGAGCAGCAATAAGTATGTTTATATTGTGCAGTACCATGCAAAGACTTGTACAGATGGTAATGTAGGAAGGAACTGCATGAATACTTATTTATAGTTCTGGTGAAGGTACTCTTAATGTTTAATACCCTACCTTTAGATAGAAATGCTGGATATAAAACCTAAAGATTCTAAATTTATATCTAAATTTTGTACCAATCTGGGAGGACTAATGACTTTATTTTACAGATTTATCTTAGAAGCAATCATCAACAATATTGTTGGAAAAAATACTGATTTTATATATATATATATATGCATATGTATATATTCATGGCTATACTGAACTCCTCTATAAGCTCCGATGAGCAGGATTTTTTTGTCTGTAATATTGTAAGTATGTTTTCTGATTGCTTAATGTTTCTCAGTATCTGTATGGGACACTTCAAACATTCAGAGCTGGTTTTATACAGTTAAATATTAAATAGGTAGTAGTCTTCAGAGGATCATGGAATTTTAATGTAGAGTACATATGCGTCTTAGAACTGATAACTTGCTCTTTATTTTTAAAGAAGTATTGAATCTAATAATATTTGTCTTTTGTTATACAGTGGGTTTGGTGTACTGCGCTGAATATATAAATGAATTAGCAGCCATGAATTGGAGGTAAGTGTTTCAGTTTCACATTTAAATGTGATTTAATTTTTTTCATCATATCATCCCCACAAGAGGCATTAATTGAGAGTCACTCATGTCTCATCAACAGAATCTGAAGGTGGAGAATCTATTGCACTGATTGATAAAACCCTTTTGGACAAAACCATGCAATGCAATGTAGTTAAAACTTAGATTGTAGGAAAGAGTAATTTTTCTAACCATTAACATGTTGCCTTAAAATCGAACTTTGTTTGTTTTTTCTTTCAGACTATTTTCCAAATATCAATACTTCGATTCAGGAGGAATGTTTATTTCACTGGTCTTTTCAGCACCACTGCTGGTGAATACTATCATAATTGTGGTATGTGGATTTTTAACTGGATACTTCCTTCATGGAATTGATGTAAAAGTGAGTGTGTTTATATACACATTAAAAATGAGTTGAATGTGGTAACATTCCTACTTTTCAGGTCACCTGGATTTACAAAACTTTGAATGTAATGACTGAACTGAAGACACTACAGCAGAGAATTAAAGCCAAGAAAGAGAAGAAGAAGTGAAAGGGTTGATATTTTTTATTATTATTGTTTGTAATTATCTTGTGATAATACTGTTTCATTTAATCAGTCCTTCTTGTATGTTTATCCAAGAACAGCAATGTTTTTTGTGTCTGATATTAAGAGCCTTTGCACCTTTTGGCTATGGGCAGTGAGGTGAAAGCAGATGCTCCCAATACATCTGAACTTTGCTGTGAAATACAGAGAGGCTGGTATTAACATTTTTTTTTTCCCTGTAGTGGGCAGACACTGGCCAACACGATGAACACAAGCTTCCAGTCAATATTCATCCACCTGTGTATTTTTTAATGGTGTTGAATATGTATTTATTAAGTATATAGGCTTCTACTTATGCCAATTGAAGCTATGTTGTGGATTCTAGTAAATGAGGGCTAATATTTAGAACACCTGAAGAATCCATGCTTGTACGAAACATTTCACTTTGTACATCAGGTTTCATATTTTATGTATGTCTTGTGAGGCAGTGAACAATTTTGATACAGAACCATTTTATAAATAAAATTATCCATTATGTCTTGAATACAGATTGTTGGATTTGAGTTGATATTTCTATTTTTTTTGTGGTTTTTTGTTTGTTTTTCTATCATAATACCTTTTTGTCTGGGATCCATTTCTTTAACTTTCCCATGAGTTACGGGGACTCCTTCACTCAGCACAGCTTTCCTCATTCGTTTCTCTATCAATCCTGTTTAGGCTGCTTATATATTAGCATGTAAATAAATATATGCAGTGTTTGGACACTCCTGTAATACGCCATTCTGTTAAAAATCCTACTGCCATTTTTCATAGTGTCAAGTGTCACTTCTCATTGATAATGTCTGCAGTAGTTTGGTGGATACTGTGTGCCGAAAAGCCACTGCTTTGGAGAACAGCAAAAAGAATCAGAAAAGAATTTAGCCGAATGGATGCAAGATAACCTATACAATTGTCTTCAGAACCAAAGAGCATAGATGTAGTTCTCCCATCTTGGTTTGGGAAAATTCAGCTTTGGGCTTTATAGTTTGAAGGGGCAAGATCAGTATCAAGAAAAACTAGAGTTTTTCTTATGAGGACCTAAGAATGAGCCCACAAATGTTTCCCAGAGTTCACAAGATAAAGGTCATGAGCAGAACTATATCAGGTAATCATAGAATGGTTAAGGTTGGAAGGGACCTCTAGAGGTCATCTGTCCAACCCCCCTGCACACGCAGGGTCACCTAGAGCACGTGGCACAGGACTGCATCCAAGCGGGTTTGGAAGATCTCCAGAGAAGGAGACTCTACAACCTCTCTGGGCAACCTGTTCCAGTGCTCTGTGACTCTCACTGTAATGAGCAGAAAAATATCAATGTATAAATCATTTTAATATTATACACATTTCAAGTTGCAATCCTTGCCTAGTACTGAGATTTCACCTAAGAATAGCCTTTGGTTTCATTGCACATTGCACGTATGAATTTGATTCACAGTAAGTTTAGAGCAGCATGTTCACTAAGAGCAAATGTCTCACAATCAAAAAATCTGCTATATTTAGTACATCTGAGGCAACCTTTCTTTAACTTTCAGTATGGAAGCCATTACCTTATGTGTGAGGTTGGAAAAATGAAAGTTCCTCATCTGTACCTGAACCTGAAGAGATGCCACAATCAGAATTCTCGTAAGATAGGCAAGATAACAGAAGTGTCTTTCTGTATTGCCCAAGTGTTGCTTGGTCCTAGATTTATTAACAGAAACAAGTCTCCATAGCTTTGAGGATCCCAGGTCAAATAAAAAATCTTGTGCTTGCCCAAGTTCATTTTCTTCTTCCTCTTAGTATAATTGACTTTTCAGGAAGTATTTTTTGTGTTGCATTAACAGATGAATTTTGTTCTTTTAATACAGGCTTTAATACACCACAGTCACCACAAAAAAAGTGAACCCTTATGCTTGAGAGTCAAGAATTTTATTTATTTATGTTTAATCATGAATTAAGAATAATTTGTTTTACTTGCGTAGTATCTGATAATTTTGGATGCCAATAATGTGGTAGCTAGCAGATGGATATTAGTTTAGAGAGAATCAACGTGGCAGTGAGGCTTGTTTATTTCCTGAAAGCATTGGGGAGTGAAAGTGTAGGCAGCGCCCAATATAAAATATATAGATATGTATAAATGTGGAGCATCTCAAAATGCACCCTTCAAAATTTTAAGCATTTTTAAACTTTTCCTGATTACGTTAACAATTTATCCTATCTAAATATGTACTCATGGATTTACTCATCGCAAGCAAAAAAAAAGTTATTTTCATATATATGATTGTCAGGAACAAATCCTGTTTTCTACATTTGAAAAGACTTAAACATATATCTCAGTTGGTGATTTGTCCTCCAGGTAAACTTGCTTAGGAAACCAATCTGTTCAGGAGTTAAAGGTTACAAAATAATTGACATGAGTGTCTTTAACTATAAAATAAACCCTCAAAATTAAGTAAAAGCATGTTTTTTGCTTGTTATGTGACTGGATTTATGAAGTGATGCTTCAATAACACAATGTAAGAGCTTAGTTGCTGACGAACCAAAATAATTGCTTCATGAATTTAGAGACTGTTTTACCTACTTAGAATTTTTTATGTATAAGTAAATAAGAGCCAAATGTTTAAGCTGGATAGAATACCTTAGGCAATATTCTAAAACTGGGAGATGTGAATTTTGGTTACTTGTGGAAAAGTCAATATATTCTTTCAGTTCAGAGTAAACATACAAAAAAACCCAACCAAACAAACAAACAAAAAAAGGTAGCTGCTGAATTGGATCCTTTGGTAAATAAGGCTAGACAGAGGTGATTTGCTGCTGCTTCCATGTATCCTGCAGGCAGTGACTCAATATTGTGCCTTCCCTACCAGCCTCCTTTCCACCACACCATGTGTTGTCAGCCAGTGTGGAAAAACATTAAAAGAGAAAAAGCAATATTAACCTGGCAGCTTCCCTCTAACAGTAAGTAGCTCTGTTGGGTGAAAGTCCTCGTGTAAGAAGACGGCCTGGCAGAATTTAGCTGACGTTTGAAATTGGCATCATTCCCTGTAGAGAACATAGGAGTTTCCAAGAAGTAGAATGCAGGAGATTCTGTCTTCTTCCATGTACACTGTAATAGCATATCATTAGGTTGCGTTGTCTTTTCCCCTTATTTTAATGCAGAGGATTTCATTATTTGAGACAAAATGGAACAGATTCAATAAGGAAATTTGAATCTTTTTATTCCTCAGGAATATTTGTTACCTTAGTAAATGCAGTGTTTTCTGGTTAGGTGGGGATATTCACATATCTGCCAAAGTCACAAAAAGATGTTAAATTGAGGTCTTATGTATTCTTATGTGTGTGCTAAGTAATGAACTCTGAAAGACAGTTTTTGTTATTTTCTCTAATTGACTCTTAAAACAATCTGTCTCTTGAAAATTTGCCTTAGATTCTAATTTGCTGTGAGTATGAATCTTCAATTGAGGAGGGCTCTATGGAATGTACTTTTGTGTGTTTGGGGAATAAGCTGAAATCCTGAATTTCCTTATCTTTTTAATATGAAACCGAGATGTCAGGAAAAGGAGTGGTGAGTTTTTGTGTAGTCGGTGTAGATAAGAACTACTGCTATAAAGTCAGGAATGTTTTATTTCTTTAAACATATCTAAACATGTTTACATACTTTAATTATATGCGTTGTTAAAACATAGAGACAAGAGATAATTTTCCACTCTAAATAATAATGTCATTATTGTAAATAATTTACCAAAGTATATTTCTGTTTAGAAAGCTTACATGTTGTGTATATTTGTCTATTTAATTTTTTTTTTTTTTTTTTTTGATTTTCAGCAAAATACAAGTGTATCCCCTTTCCGATACATCAGATCATTGGAGTTAACTGAACTAGCCACTGGAGGTCACTGTTTCATATGCAAAAGCTGACTCAAACGCTTTCTCTAGTAGTCAGTTCTGCAATACTTTTCACCGTAATTTCATAGTTTCTTTGGCATGTTAGGATGATCAGGAAAACTTTGGGCCTTAGCCTTTGAAAGCATGAATCTGAACTGCAAGATAGATCCCTTAGTCACTTGCAAATGTATATTCAAATTCTTCCCCTTTACACTGAAAAGCACTTCTTGTAGTGAAAATGAGCTTCACTACATGTATGAGGTGCCTTGAAGTCAGGATTGTGTTTGAATTTGTGCTTTAAAGCTTCTTATTGAGGCAAGGAAATAAATAACCTCTTTCATTCACACCTGCATTTCACCTGGAGGAGCCTTTTAGTAACCAGCTAGAAACAACTAAAATGAAACCAATTACAATGTTTTGTAAACAATGTGCAGGTTCAGCGCACTGTACCAGTTCTGTTCATGAACAGCCCAAACTTAAGCATATGTCTCATTTCTGTGTGATTTACCCTTTCATAAAGCGTCGTTATCTGTCCTTATGATGTTATAAACGTGTTGCAGTTGCTTACAGCCATCAGTGAGGTTGTCAATGTCCAAAATCACTTCAGTCTCTCTCTGCATCCTGAAAAAACGTTCTCAGCAAAGTTCAGAGGCTTTCTGACTCCCTTTAGGAAGCTGTACATGCAGAGTTCTTCACTTGATGCTCCCCTCTGTATCTTGTGTTTTGAGCCTGTAATCTTACTGCTCCATCTGTTTCTTGTTTATCCTTGGAATCCGTCTGAGCTCTGTTTTCGATCCCCTCTTTGAGGACAAAGACTTGCAGTTTTGAGTTCTCTTCAGTCCCCTTCCTGCAGTTTGCATGCTTGTACATACACAAAACAACTCTCAACAGACCTGGCAGTTTCATCTGCCATGCTTGTGAAATGCCTGCCCCATAACTCAGAACTGATCTGCTCTATAGATGCCTGTTCTGTAGTTTGCTTTTCTCTGGCCAGTTCCTCCCCTTCGTGGCTGTGCTGATGCTACTGTTCTACTGGAACAGTGTTGAACCAAGTAGTCCAATTCAGGACTTAAAAGGAAGGCCTCTAAATTCCCTATGCCTGTGTTTACACATTTAAATATTTCATTTAAATGAGATTTTCAGGATCCTTTCATATATAGTGTCTCAGACGTAATAAAGCCCGGAAAAGAGCTGTAACGAATAATAGTCAGTGTTTGTAACAGCATAGCATTTAAGTAGTAGTCCCATGGATAACAGGTCCTGTTGTCTTTGGCACTGTCCAGAGTTAGAACCAACTGAAACCAATGTCAGGATCAAATGTGTGGCCTCTCTGGTCTGAAACATTATAAAAATTCAGCAGAACTGATTGAAACAAGGCACACTTCCTAAAATGGACAAGTTCCAAATGTCATTTATAACACACATGCTAATCCAGAATCGAAGAAATATTATCCAATATCCCCTTCCTGCCATATGTTCCAGCAAAAAAAAAAAAAAAAAAAAAAACTGAGAAAAGGCTTTCCATAAAGGCCTGAGGGCTATCAGCACACAAAACAAAGTTCAGATGGACAAGGAGATACTTAGGCTAAGTCCCTTCACAGAATCATGTTTATACCTCAATTTTAGCATTGTGAAATTAAATACATCCAGGTAACTGCAATTTGCAGGCTGGTTTGTGAAGCTGGGCTTGCACTGGTCTTAAGGAACACTAACCTTGGAAAGGATTTATTTGTAGGTTAATTAATAGTGAGATCTTTTGTAAATGATCACTATTATCAATCCCTATATCTATTTGTTTTTGAAATCACAGAGTTATCAGAAATAGATGAAACAATCTAATTTTATATACTTTCCTGTATTGTCTGAAAAAGAACATGAAAGAATTTACTTTTTAAGAAATTGGCTTATTGATTTGTACTATCAAAGATCCAAATTAATTAGCAGATAAAGTGTGTTATCTAAGTATTCTGCCTTTGCATCTGTTGCTATGTGACAGAAGAAATGCATTTAATATTCTGAATTAGCTGTCCAGGTTTACACGTGAGTGAAGAATGATAATTGTTTTATGGTAATTATTTTCATGTAATTCTCTTTGAAAAAGACATAGAGGTAAATTCTTTTTGAATAGAACTAAAAATATGCCAAAATATGCCAGAATATGATTAAATAGAGCCTTAACAGTAACTGATTTACCAGCAGTGGTTTTCTATTCAAAATAGAATAGAATATTTCAAAAAAGAATTTGAAAATATATGGAACATACAGAGCATATAATTTTTCTATAGACTTAGAGGTAACTGTTTAACAAATTCCCCAAACCATTAAGTTGCTAACAATCATAAAAAGTTTGGGAAGATTTATATTTGAATAAAATATGACAGAGAGATTGATTTATTCACCTGTATTAGAAAGGAGAACATATATTTGTCTCCAAGCTCAAGGAGACTAACCTCATGAAGACTCAAGGAATTTATTATTTCTCTAGACTTCTCTGCTAACAGGAAACATAATCTAAAATAAGTCTGAAATCACAGTTTTGACATAGACAGTGAAATATAGTGGAGTGTTTTTGATTTTTTTGAAGCTAAATCAAAATATTTTTAAAGTAAATAATAATATGAATACATCTGAAGATGTATTATGATTGGCAATATAAGGCATCACATTACATTTTTTATACTATTGCATTTTTTCAATTTACTGCTCATTTAATTCTTGTGCATATTAATAGACATTAATATTGATAAATTTCAGATTCTAGTAATGTTAAAATATAACTAAATATTATTTAATTGAAAGATATACCTTCCAAAAGAGAGATCTTGTTGAAAAAATTCTCGTTTTAAAAATTCATCTGAGACTAAATATAAAATGAAGCAGAAGTAGCAGAAATATATGAATTGTATTAAAATAATTTAATTTTATTTTTTTAATTTTATCTAGCAAAATACTATCAGTCAGAACATTACACTCAACAAAATGCCACAGAATCCCTCTATATTTTAATAGTAGCTATGCTTATTAATTCAGGATATTAATTCAGTTCTAATAAGCAACAGCAATTTTCATTCAGTAGCATTAAGTTAGATAGGTCTCTTAGGAGATAACCTTATAGAGTGGTCATTTCAGTTAAGTTTAACCCAATTAAATATGATACACTATAGCTGTGTTAACTCATCAGAAGGGGATAAAGTAGAAAATATGCATTATTGTTTCAATTAAATACATAATTGACAATATTATATTTTAGCTAGAAAGCAATCAGTTTGCTTTGCAACCCTTAGAGGGCTCCATTGCTATGTAGTACTGCGAAATGAGGTAATTTGACATTTAAACATATTCTGATATCTACTATAATTTAATTTAGGCTTTATATTAACTCTGCGTACATGGCTTTGGGTGCTGAATTTTCCAAGCTGGTTAAAATGGCTGATGACGTAGATTTGGCATTGTGAGATAAACTAAAATGTCTACAAAACAGTTACATAGATTTGCTGGAGTTGGTATCATAAATGGGACAGGATACTCAGTCCCCAGATTCCAAAATCTTGAAGATTTGTCAAGAGATAAAATGATTAAATCATGACTTAATGATGTTTCATTATTTTCTAAACACTTCAGTGTCCCCCGAGAGTGTCTGTGTAAAATTACGGTGTTGCAGTACATTTTTTTCTTTGTCAAACTGATTTACTTAGAGAGGTTGGGACAGGGCACAGTCTTCTAACAGCAAATTTCTTACGGGGAGAGAGTATAAGAGTCTCCACTTTCCTCTGCAGGGGATTCGGGTATGATTTAGCTTATTTTTAGAAACATTATGGGAATAGATAATAGTAAGAGAAATGCTACCAGTAACTCTAGCAAAGGGCTGGAATCACATATGAAGTGTTTGCTATGAAAAAAAAAATGATGTGGTAAAAGTGAACTTGCACCAACATATTCAGTGACTATGTCTAGAAGAAGATTGTACCTAAGGCCAAAATTGAAAACTATCACACTGAAACATAAGAGAACTTGAAGAACAGTTGCAACTTTGTAAGTAGATAATAAAGGATTTTGAAATGTTCTGTGGAAAACAAATTCACAGTCCTTAGATATATACTGAAATTGATGATCCATTAACTTCAGCTCAGAGATTTTTAGGCCTTCGTAGACAAGATAAACACCATAAACACAATTTTTAGGCCTTAATAAACAAGGAGTTTGATGGTTTTTAAGAGTATACCTGAAGACAAAGGACTATTATTCCTGCTTTAATCATATAGAGCTACTAGAAGCTATAGAAGATATAGAGCTTCAGCTACTACCTATATTTCCATTTCCATGAAATGCTATCAGAGACTGATTGAGATTGTACCTCAGACAAAAAAAAAAGAAAGGTATATTCAAAGATGCAAGATAGGTAAGTAGGTCAACATGATGGTTGATAAAGAGAGATAGGCATAGAGTTTTCATCTTTATTCTGGAGAAAATCATGAGGATTTGTGTTAGTAGAGGTCCCCTTAGACTCCAGTGTACCTAGCAAACTGCAGAGGGTGTAAGGGAACTGGAAGTACACATCCATAGAAATGAATTTGAGTGAAATGGAGCATTAAAGTCTGGTGTGCTTTGGTTTGTTCAAATAAAGGAAAATAAACCAAAGCAGTCCAATATTTTGAAGAAAAAAGTAAGAAAGTCAAGGCAAAGAGTAAGCAGTTAAAAAAGTGGATAACAAAAATCATCAGAGGAGATGTAATTTGGGTGGCAAGTGGAGTAAATAGGAGAGGTGCTTCGCATTTATGCATCTGAGACAGAAGAAGACATTTGTATGAGGGAGAGAAGGAAATAAGTAGAAAGGAGCCCTAGAACCTGCCAGCTTTCCCTGGGATGAAACAGGCAAGTTCCTCTGGATAAAGATCTTCTACAAGAGCTCCTGTGAGGGGAGCCCAAATTACGTTGTTTATATAAGCTGTAAACACCATTAAACCTACCGATACACGAGAATGAAAATTCTCTTTCAGAAATAGAAAAGAAACACTTATTAAATAGGTCAATTCTGAGACCTTAAAAGCTGTTTAAGCACACACACTGCCTCTATCTCTCTCCTGAACAGGGAGATTATCCAGAAGATATTCCTTTACTCTGTGGATGAGGGTGACCTTTATTAGTCAAAATACTTCTTTTAGCTCAATTCATCAAGATTTTGCTAGAGGTTTGTATTTTCAAACTTTAGATTAAATCTGATCTGAGCTTTGCAAACTAAATCACTGCCATCACGATATCCTCTGGAGCTGCCTTTTACTTTCAGCAGAAATGGGAAGTC
>NW_010587861.1:0-11134 GCF_000705375.1 Tinamus guttatus | reverse complement strand
GCTACAAGATTCGGTGTCAGGAAATTCATTCTGAAGGTCACAGATTTACTATGTATCCTGAAGCAGGCTAAATGACCTCCCTACTGACAAAAGGGAAACAAGCAATTTTTCTAAAATATTTTGACAGGCTTGGTAAACATGGGCTCTACAGACACAAAAGTACTGTTAGTAACAATTAGACTTTATTCTTGAAAAAAGGAGTTCACCTTCTAAGAAAAAATTACAGATCTTTTTAAAAAGAAGATATATTCACATGAATGGGATGCCAACAGTAAGAAATAGCATTGTTATGCCATATTAATTTAGAATATTTTTCTATCAGTAGTACATCTCCTATATAAAGAATAAGATCCTAGAAGTGAAATGAATGTAGTGATGGTAGAGAAAGGCAGAATATTTTAAGGTTAAAATTTTGTATGGGATATATTAAAGTTCCTGCAAGTTTAAAAGAAAGAGGCAGGAAGGAAGGAAAATTATTGCATGAATCATACTCCTTTGGGTAACAGTGTCAGCAGACTTTGAAATCATCATGCTGCATAGGACAAACAGATGAGCAAATTGATGAGTAACTAACAAAACTTTTTTTTTTTTCCCTGATCACTGAACTAGCAAACAGTTCTTTTTATATAATAAAGATGTGAGGTAATCATAACCATCTCTTTGAAAGTGAGAGCTATAAAGAAGCATATAAAAGAGCAGATGGTACATTATGATGTACCCTAGCAAATGCAAGCAGCCAGAATTGCAAGAATATTTCTTTGTGACCCAGTTTAATCACCGTGACTGAATTTAGCCTGTATTATCTTCTGGTAGTAGGTATTTCTGGCATGATCTAGCATGTTAGGCTCCTGTCATTTTCCTGAAACTACGAGTTTCTTTACTAGAAAGGCCAAGGTTAAGCCTACTGTCACTGAGCCCAGGATACTTCTGCTGTTATCCAAGGGCCAACTCCAGAATTGAGGCAGAGTGAGGCAGCATGATCAGAGAGTATGGACCTGATCTCTAAGCTAACAGTATAGACCTATGTTTTCTTAAAATATTTTGAAATTTTATTTTGCTTGGTGCAATCTCCCATGTTCCTCAGTCACTCCTTGTTTTTTATGATCGCTCTGCCACAGAGTTGATGCTAGCAATTCCCCAACAGATTTTCAGCTGATCCATGAAAGTGTTTGCATAGAACTAGCAGTTAGGTATTGGAATGATACTACAATTCTAATGTTAAAACCTAACCATATACAGAAATAATGTGGTATTGCCAAAACTTTGATACAAAATCTACAAGAAAGAGAGTGAACACTAAGGAGAAAGAGAAGTCCATGGATACCCGGAGAGACAATGGAGATACCTTTTTTTTTCTCTGACTGTACTAAGCACTTAATATTCTTTTTCTCAAATGAGATTTTCTTCTTGAAAATACTGATAAACTCTGGCCTACAGCAAGCGTTCAAGACAGTCCACATCTTTTATACACTTAAAAATATCATAATACTTCTATAATAACTCCTACTACTCATCTTGTCCAACATACGAATTTTAGCTACCATTCTCCTCTTGTTAATATAATGAAACAACTGGAATCTTTAATATGATCATTAAAATTGTATCTGCCTCTACACTCAATTAGAAGATGAAGTATTCAATGTTCTTTTCTAAGAGTGCAGTCTCAGAGATACCTCATTTACAATTGTGCTTGGCTCGCGGCAAGCTTTAAATCCTTTTGTTTATACTACCACGTACTGTAAAGTATTTATTAAAATTACAAAGTGTAGAAGTAAGACCAAGTAAATCATAGAATGTGGTTATGGATGTAACTTTCTATCTTCCACTAAAAGGCTAATAGACAAATACAAATAAAACGAATACACCCTTTGCTTTTGAAGGGCAAAATATAGGCAACATAATTTTCTATGAGAACCAAAAATTTGAAACTTTAAACCCTGTGTCACACATGGTAATTACAGCTCCTACAGATTTAAAATAGGTTTCTATCTGCTTCTGAATAGCAGGAGAACCAAAATGGCCCCTCAAATATACTCTGAGTGGCTGACTGAATCCATTTCAATGGCTACTTTCTCCACTAAAATGGATTTTTAATTTTACATTAACAAATGTAGAAAGATAAGTTCCTTCAGATCAAAATACTTCAAATTTGTCAGAACTTTCAACCCTTGAAGTATCCAAGTATTCTGCTGTTTCAAAATGAGCGACCAGATCAAGTATTTAGGATCACTAACAATTCCAGGATCACAGAATCACAGAATGGTTGAGGTTGGAAGGGACCTCTAGAGATCATCTAGTCCAACCCCTCTGCTCAAGTAGGGACACCTGGAACATGTGACACAGGGGCACATCCAGGAGAGTTTTAAAGATCCCCAAAGAAGGAGACTGCAACATCTAAAGAAATTTGTTTCCTCTGCTGAAATCTAGGTGATGAAATCTACTGCATGAAGCTCACCAGTTTCTGCTATTAGGATAGTTAAACCTACCTGTCAATTCCTTTCTTATAGCAGATCTTTCCTTCATGCTTTAGTAGCTGGGGTTAATGTTTATATGAAGCTATCTTATTTTGGATCCTGTTTTGACCTGACTTTAAAAAGCTCATTGTAATACATCCCAGCACAAAGAACAAAAGAAAAATACATCAAAGATTCCAATAATAGTTTCCTGTATGAACCTTTTGGAAGGTGGAGGGGTCATCCAGGCTAAAGAAAACTTTCATGCAAGCATTTACACTAGGCAGAATCCATCCAACCTTGTAGTAATAGATATTGTGATTTTTCTCAAGCTGTATTAATCACAGTTCATAGATTAAGAAAGTGGATGTGACTTACTCTGCCTGTAGGCTATCTCACCTGACAATTCTGCATTTACCCTTAAGCTGTAAGTAGTGGCCCTAACAAAGGAATTCGTCTAGGAAACTGCTCTCCAAAGTTGATGGTGGGGCCTTCTTAGAATTTTCTGCTTTGCCACCCTGGTCTCTAAGGAAGATCAGCTTTTATAGTCATTACAATTTATGGCCATCTATTTCATTACAAAGCAATTTGAAATCTGATATGCTGTGGCACATAATGTGGCACTACTTGGAGCATACAGTACATCTTATAGTTCCATGTAGAACACTGTCTGCCTTAACATTATGTAGGTTATATTTCCCATTTTTTTCAGAAGGTAAAAATTATTGATTTATACAGAGCGATATAATATTACCATACTGAGAGCTCTGTTTAATGGGGAAAACAAATGAAATAATTATTTTGCTGGATGGGACCAAATCTAATCAAGTCTTATGCCTCTGACCCATAGCAGATGCATAGCACATGAAGTGTATAAGAAAAAAAAAAATCATATGCTCCCAGCAGGCCCTCTCCACATCTGGTGATTTTCAAAGTGGAAAATAAGAAAACACCAGAATCTTTGCATAAAGTAGCTCTTAATGCACTTTCCCCCCTACCAAGATTTTGTCCAATTATTGTCTTTTTTTTTTAACCCATTCGAACTCCCAGTAATTTCAGTACTAATTTGTATATTTTTTCCATCATTTCCCAAACTTTTAAAGGTTTATAGTTAATTTTCAAAGGAAATCAAGAGAATGCTTGTAAGCTTGTACAATATACATGGTAACATGTTTCAGATAACTGTACTGATGGTCCCTGGTGGATGCCTGTAGCTGGTCAATAAACTCCTACAGTGGGAGAAGACTCAGGAAAGATGGGCAAGGATGATGCACTCTTGAAGCTCAGAGAGGAATATAGGGAGTGACAGACCACAGTTGTTGCAAAGGAATCTGAACTTCGCTCGACACAGTGGGGACTGGGTAATGGCCTCTGTTTTAGAAGAATAACTATACCGAGTAGATCAACTGGCTTTATAAGCTTAGTAGATCAGCTGACTATGTCAGTTGAGTGAATCAACTGTTTGTGTCAATGTGTTTCTGTCTGGGATATGGAGTAAAGAGGATATATATGTGGCTCAGCCCAACATAGAGTATAAAAACTTAAAAACCAACAAAATAACTCTGAAGAGAAGAGAAAGGCTGTTTTGATCTTGATTGTGAATGTAAATATAGGGTATACATTTTGGAACTGCTTTTAGGAATACTTGAATAAATCTTAAGTTATTCTCTATGGATCATACCGGAAATAGTTTTTTTGACATTGGATCACTAAAGAAATGGAAAGAGAAGTCACTGCAAAACGTGCTAAAAAATTACGGATATTAGTTTAAATGTTCTGAGTATAGCACATTTAGGCTAGTAATTAAAAAAAATGAAAAAAAAAGGAATCAAGAGGAATAATTTGAGTTTATTCAATGTTCAAACTCTGATATTAAAAAAAAGCGAAATTCAACATTCCAGTAACAAAGACATATAGCACTGCAAACGCCTATGTATATGCATGCTTTTCTTAAATAATCATATTTGCCCACTTATAAGTACTTGTGTGAATGGGAATTTGTAGGATAATGACTGAGCATATGTACAGTAAAATTAACTTTTAACTACATACACATGTCAATGTAGGCCTGTTGCTGATCTTTTTGGAGTAGTTTAAATGATCATTATTCTTGTTGTTGTTGACAGCTTTTTCCTGCTTAACTGCTGAAAACATTTTAGTATTATATGTGGCTTTTCTCCAGGTTTAGAGAATATTGTTTTCATGCTGCAAGAGGGAAAATTTACATTAACCTTAATATATGGTACTTGACATTTGCATTGCTAGTGGAGTTGATTACTTCAACATATGAGGAAAATACAGACTTAAAATGCACAGAGTATAAACCTATAACCACCAGGAGTATAAAAAATAATCACCACCTCCCAGTGTCTTATTTACTTCACACTAGTAAATGTTCTGCTGCTGGCAATTTTTAAAAATCGTGATATCTGAAACTTTGAAAATATAAATTAATACTTAATTTATTTCTAATGTCCTTCAGTGTTGTAGGTATTGCTGTGTTATCGCTTCACCTGTGCCAGTCCTGGTGTGTAATTTTTCTTTAAACACAGGTAAAGAACTTGCCCGCTTATGTCTTATGAAAAATGTGTAAAATTTTAAGGTTTGAAACTCTGGTTTGAATAAGTTTCTAACACCTTTTAGAAATCCTGATATGCTTTCTCAACTGTAAGCTTTACAACTAAATTATTTCCAAAGGCATGAACGAATGAAAAAAGTAGTACAATATATATCAAAAATGCTCACAACTTTTAGGTCAAAGCTGTGCCTAAAATTCTTTTACAGTCTGAGGGCAAACTCTGACACAGACTTCAGCTGTGATTCTCACAAGGGATGTTCCTTAGGTAGTGTGATATGGGCATGAGCCTTAATGACTCACTCATCTATTTCATTATATATAGGTCTCTCCTCCCTTCCCCACCCTTCCTCTCCCCTCAATTTGGAAAATAAAATTCAGACAACTTTTCACTTCATCTTAAGAAAGATCTCTAGTAATATTCTTTTTTTTTGTTCTTTGAATTGAAAGGAAATAGATAAGAAAAAGATAAGAAAATAATTATTTGAGGTTTCAAATTGTGTTAGAAATACATCTAAATTCTTTGACTTTAGTGAGAGAAAAGTCAGAGAGTTAAATATTTTGAAATGAGATGACAGAGAAAGCCATAGTGACCTGTTGAAATGCAGCACCATGGAAGGGCAGGTTAAGAAAGATTCTTGCTGCTGGTGACCCTCTGCGTGAAGAGCAGTACAGGATAAAAGGTCTTCCGGTCACATTGGAATTGCCATTGCCAGGTCCCAATGGTTTCTACTACTACTGTTTCTTGGACGAAGGAGTCACATGTCCATGGTACGTGGGTCCCTAATGGGCAGCAAGTGCTGAAGGAGTCCACACACGATGCTTCCCATCTCCCAGTGACCATTACTACAGGAGGGAAAGGGTCACAGCACCTTTTCCTGAGAGTATTAGTTAACTTGCAACCTGTCTTGGAGCAGAAGGAACATACAGCACTGTATAGTTAAATGAATTGTAAGACATAAAAATACATAACGGAGATGCTAATTATCCCTCCAGGAAAAAAAAAAAAAAAGTATCTGAACATCTGTTTTTTTTTTTTTATCATTGGTGATAATTTTACTGTAAGTTTAAATGCTTATTTTTAATCAATACATATAACATCTGAAATTTTTAAATTTGGCATATAGCTTAAAGGTAAGTAAAGTAATTAAAAGTTGCTGTTCATATCTTGACTTCTGACTATTTATTCTTTAATAATTGAATAGGATTACAATATTTAATCATTTTTCATTTTATTTGTGCATTTATTGGAGAACCACTTTGGTGTACTTATTTTCATTATGTGGAGACATCCCAATTACAACCGTGCCATAAGTACCTCTTTAAATTGAGGGTTTCCAATTTTGTCTTTCTGCCAAAATCATCTTTTGCTGTAATGTAAAACCACTGTTTGTTTTCCACCTATCACCTTAAAACCATACCTGTCATGCATGATTTTGGCCATAAGGCCTCAAGATTTTGGGGGCAATTCTAAAACTAACATCCATCTAACAGTTAAGCTCAAGAATGACTATAACGGCTAGCTCGAATTTGCAAGACTTAAGGGACTGTAGTATCTATCGTATGAGGAAAGACTAAGCGAGCTGGGCCTATTTAGCCTGGAGAAGAGAAGACTGAGAGGAGATCTGATCAGTATGTATAAATGCCTGAGGGAAGAATGCAAAGAAGATGGGGTCAAACTCTTCTTAGTGAGAGGACAAGGAGTAATGGGTACAAATTAAAACACAAGAAGTTCCATCTCTGAGTGAGGAACAACTTCTTTACTGTGAGGAGCCCTGGAACAGGCTACCCAGAGAGGTTGTGGAGTCTTCTTCTCTGGAGATCTTCACGACCCGACTGGATGCCACCTTGTGCTGCGTGCTCCAGGTGTCCTTAAGGATCTCCACAGGTCCCTTTCAACCTTAACCATTATGTGGTTCTGTAAGAAGAAAGTCAATAAACAACTCTAGGAGTGACTATTGTGTAGAACTAAAAAAAAATATGTCACAAATTATGTATTTTCTACTTCTTCTCTCTTCTTTTTTTTTTAATTCCTGTTCCTTCTCTGTCTTCATGAAGTATGTGTTCTTGTTCTATTTTTGTGCAATGTTTGAAGAGCTGTCATCTGTACTACAAATCATTGCTGATTTTAGATAAACATGTCCGTTTTGGTAACTTCAGTTTAAACTACAACTACAACATGTCAGAATCTTTTAGAGACAGATGCAGGAAAAATAGCATGAAAAGTATTGGGTGATAATAATTACATATAACTGATGTACATTTAACATCCTTATTCCAGGGCATAAGTCTGAGCCAGTTGTAGGAAAAAAGACAATATTATAAAGCTACCAGTATATTGCTTCATATCTTAATGGATTTATTTCTCTTTCCTGAAATATGTTTGCTTGAGTAAGTAGGTAAAATTATGGTTTATTAGATGTGTATTGAATTTCCTAAATTTGCAAGTACATACTTCTGAAATTCCTTGAACTAAAGAGGAAATAAGAAGTTGGCAATTACTCAAAAATAGCATATGAGTTCTTCTGGAATGTAGCCCTGAGTAAATACCAAAATTACTACATGTTCATGCATTTTTGTAAATCTGTATTTCTTTTTACTGAAAACACACTTAAGGGTAGTTCATACATAAGATACATGTAGTCCATCTGTGAAACACAAGGGATTCTGCAGTCTGATCTGTGAGTCCCTTTTTTTTCTGATATTTTAAAGAAGGCTTTACAGAAATGTAATTTATTTGAAATCATACATTACCTCTAAGCATAGGAATGGGTCCTACCAACCAGTTCAGAAGAGCTAAAAAGAACAGAACAGCATCTCTATTATATGTTTTTTTCAGTTTTTAGACTCTACTCGCACAGAGTGAAAGGGTCTGAGGCATTAATCTGGCCTTTCTGGGCTACCGGATCATGTAAAAGTTTGGATAACAGCAATGTTACTAAAAATATGGAAAGAAGAATACATTTCTTACATATAAGAAAGAAGTATACATTTAAAATACCAATGTTCAAAAACCAAAATGAGATTTTTTCCTCACCTACATTCTGATAATGATGTCTTATTTTTACAAATTACTGGTATTGCTTCTTTGTAGACTTCTTTTTTTTTTTCCATTTAAGGAATCTATTTCTTTTGTAACATTTCCCCTCTGTGTAACTGACTATTTAGCTCCTGCTAGGAGGCACGAAATGTTACAATTTTCTTGTTATTTCACTGTCAAACTTTGTCTTCTATTCTAGAAATATTATATTCCAGACCTTTTAAAGAAGCTGTTGCAGTACAACGGAATATATTATTATTTCTCATCTATACTAGTCTACCTGGGAAGAATACATAGATGCCGGAGTTGAAAATTCTAAGAATCATGTAAGAAAGCAAAAATTCCCTACTAACCTCACTAAATAAAATGTGGTTTTGCCTCTCATAGTTTTTCACTAGCAGTTCCATTCGTAGTACATTTCTTTCTCTCTTTGGGAATGATTTTTGGATAATAAAGGGGAAAATATGCAAATGTCTCAGATAATCACAAGATTTCATTCTAACACCATGCTGAAAACAGCCCTTGTAGGCAGACAGCATGCAAGACTGCTCCTATAGCACCTTTGGTACATCCTGCTCACCATGGAGTGAAGCTTTTCTCTGAGTTAGTCTTCTCTGAGGATCAGACTGGCTGGCATGCATGTTGATCTGCAGCAAAATGACAATGGAAAAAAAATCCTATCCTGCCAAATGTGTTCCATGTGTTCTTGCAAAGGGGATCTCCAAATTAGAGACTGGAAGCAACCCAGCATGTATTTGGAGCATTTGCACCCTGATGGTGCAGCCCGGTGGTGCGAATGCATCTCAGGGGGTATTTCAGAATTCTGATCTTTCTAGTGAGTAGCTTGTTCGTCTTCCCAAAGCATTAGTCGTAAAGGAAACGCTCTGAGACTACATAAAAGAAGGAACATTTTTACCGTATGAAATATTGTCTCATTGACCTGGAATTGGTGGCAGTATTTCCAGTGGCATCAGTGGATCTGTATTTTTAATGGCTTCCTTTACCAGAGCTATAAAATGCGATAGGAGCTTTCACCAACTCTCACAAGATCATCGGGATCAGCTGAAGGTTTATAAATATACAAACTGAATGCTACAACAAAACATACTAGTTGGAAGGAAGGATATGAACTATACTGGAAAACTGGGTTTACAGAATAACAGCATCACAGAATGGTTAAGGTTGGAAGCGACCTCTAGAGATCATCTAGTCCAACCCCCCAGCTCCAGCAGGGACACCTAGATCATGTGGCACAGGGTGGCATCCAGGCGGGTTTTGAAGATCTCCAGAGGAGATGCCACAGCCTCTCTGGGCAGCCTGCTCCAGTGCTCTGTCACCCTCACAGTAAAAAAGTTCTTCCTCATATGGAGATTAAACTTCCTGTGTTTCAACTTGCACTCGTTACCCCTCATCCTGTCACCAGTCATCACAGAGAAGAGCCAGGCCCCATCCTCCCTGCAATCACCTCTTGAACATGTTAATCAAATCTCCTCTCAGTATTCTCTTCTCCAATCTAAACAGGCCCAGCTTGCCTAGTCTTTCCTCACACAATAGATGCTCCAGTCCCTTAATCATCTTCGTGGATCTCCGCTGGACCCTCTCTAGAAATTCAATGTCCTTCTTGCACTAGGGAGCCCAGAACTGCACACAATACTCCACAGTACTGGCCTCACCAGAGCTGAGTAGAGGGGCAGAATCACCTCCCTCCACCTGTTGGCAACACTCCTCCTGTTGCAGGCCAGAAAAGGGAAAGGGAAAGGGGAAGAGGAAGGGGAAGGGAAAAGGCAAAGGCAAAGGCAAGCATTTCTTAAAATATTAAAACTATTTCAAATATACATTATTACTGTTCATTTTTAATGAAAGGAAAAAACAAACAAACAAGCAAAACCCCAAAAGAACAAACAAACAAAGCCCCCAGATTAAATGTTCTGGTTCAGTTTTAGCAATAGCTATTTTATTTGGTCATTAAAAAAAAAGTATTTCTGTTAATATTGAAAAATAATTATTAACACAGTCAACTAGACTATTCTTATACTATACATAATATTCACAGAACAATCTCTGCCTGAAATAATGTGTGTATGGCTTTATTCTGGGTTGATTAATCCTATTAATAATATATGAGCATTTTATGATCATTCTGTTTTGTGAATGCTTTTGCTTAGTAGTTCAGACTTACTGAACTGCTTAGAGATAATAAGAAGCAGGATAATCTCGTCACATTCATTTTGCATTAGTAGGAAACAATTAGTATTTTAAAAAATCAGAACAATTGCAAATAAATGCCAAAAATGAGCAGGCTGTTAGAGATTATAATGACCAACGTATTGAATGTAAGTCCAATGATATCATGCAGTAGAGCTACAGATGAAAAAACTATGGTTATATAAGGAGGCCTCCATTGGTGTTTGCTCTAGTTCGAGGCTCTGCTCTACAAATACTGCTTCTGCATTTTAATTTCTGAGATAAAACCTTGGGTTTTGTTTCCTTTTCTTGCTGTTATTGTAATTTTCTCCTGGATCTTGATTTGGATTGCTAAGCTATTTGACTTCTAAGGAAACTGTTGAGTACTATGGCCACCCTATGATCATTAACAATATTTTAAGTGAGACTATGTCTATATGAGGTAATATTGGCCTTGTTCTACACAAAGCCTACAAAAAAAACTATCTTTTCAAATTTCAGAATAGTAAATCATAAAAATATGTTTCTAGCACTCCCAGTTTGAAATCTGTATTCCAACAAGATTCAGACTGTATGTACAATCTTGACACAGTCTTTACACAGAATCACAGAATGGTTGAGGTTAGAAGGGACTTCTAGAAATTATTTAGTCCATCCCCTCTGCCCAAGCAGGGACACCTAGAGCACATGGCACAGGGTCATATCCAGGCGGGCCTTGAAAATCTCAAAGAAAGAGGTTTTCCTCTCCTGGAAGTCTCTCCGGGCAGCTTCTTCCAGGGCTCTGTCACCCTCACAGTAAAGAGGTTATTCCACATATGTTATATGTGATTACATGTGTTTGTGTGGATTTAAGTTTCAATGTAGAAGCAGCTTTTACAAACA
>NW_010587860.1:285763-300930 GCF_000705375.1 Tinamus guttatus | reverse complement strand
ACAGAGCCGTTCTCCGCTTCCCCGAGCAGGACACGCCGAGATTCCCAGTCCCCGAGGGCGGAGTGAGATGCGCGTGTTCCCGATGTCCCTTCCGAGCCCGGGACTGCGCACCCTTCGCGAGTCCTGGCACTCCAGGGCACCAGCACTGAGCTTCCTGCCTCCTCAGTTGACCTTCCCGGCCCTTGGAGAGGGGGAGAGGTGAAGCGCATCCGCCGAGATGCCGATTCCTTATCTCTTCCGACGTGAGACCTTGCAGAGCCCCCAGAGAGGTTTCCTCGCCTGCTGCTTACGGGGGAAGAAACCCCGGCAGAAACCCGAGCAGGTCCTGCCCGCCCTTCCTCGCCCCCCGCTGGGGTGGGGGCGCCCCGGGGGCCCTGGTTCCCCTCCCGTCCCCCTTGGGGTCGCTAAATAGCAGGGGAGGAGGGAACCGGGAGTCGCTGCCAACGAGGCCTTCATCTGCTTATATATACATATATATATGTATATAAGTATAATATATATACATATATATACATATGGAAGGTACATAAATTCTAATTCCTTTTCATCTGAACATCGGCGGATTTTATTTTCCACCAGATCCCGTGTCGGAGCGGAGGATAGAAGTTGCTGGTTGCTCAGTCCCACCGGGAAGCAGTTTCCTCTCCCTTCCCAGTGCCTTCCAGTTCCCATGGGGAAGGGACGCTGACCGCCCCCCCAACCCCTCCACGGGTTCACTGCAAACTTGACACCGATCCCCCCCGGCCCTAGGCGTTTGATTTAACTCCCTCAGTTGTTTGGTTTCTTTTCGTCTTCCTTCCCACCGTTCCCCCCGTCTGAGAAGCCAGGGCCGCGCTGTCCCCTTGAGGGGCGCTTTTCCCCCTGCTGCTTAACGGGGGTCGGTTGGGGGAGGCGACGAGGCCGGCTTGTGTTTTGATTAATATGGAAATAAAACGCAGAAATAGCAGCAGTACTTAGCTTCATTGCTTCAGTTTAGAGATTTATTGGCGAAGAGATAAACATTAGTCCGCAGGCGAGCTCAGTAATTCACAGGCTCCATCATTTATTACCAAATGAGCAAATCGTTTTTCTTGAAATCGGCAGGAAAAAAAAAAAAAAAAAAAGGAACCTTTTTTTTTAATTCACTCTGGTTCTGACTCAGCTGCTGCCTGCCCGCCTCTGGCATGGGGGCTGTGGCCCAGCTGCTCTGGCCAGGTCCCCACTCACCAATCAAACTAATAAGGAGTTTATCATGGATCCCTGTCTCTTAAAATGTCTATATCCTGCTCCTTCTCTCCTTTGACTTTCTTTATTACACCTTCCTAGGAAAACTTGTCTGTTCTTTGCAGCCCCTCCCTTTCCCTCTTGAAGAAGCAGGTACACAGAGCTTTGAGCTGAAAAGATTTGCCACAGGATGACACGAGGTGAAGATCTGTCACAGGACAACATTGGTCTGCTGCTGGGGGAGACAAAGGGCAAGGCTGAGAGGGGCCTATAATCTTTTATTAGATGCAGTGAAATACTCGGGGAAAATGAACCCTCTGGGGGCACACAAACCTGTTTGCAGCCCTGAAATGGAAACAGCAATCTAAGTGAAAGACGAATACTAAAACGTAAGTGGGCATCTTTCGCAGGACTTGTGTTAAACCTAAGGGCTTAAGATGCTTTGCATTTGGTGCCTCTGGAGGTGCCCTAAGACACCCAAGCCATCCACACTGTACTGGGAAAAACGATCGAGGACACTTATGTTCTTCTGGACCAGAACCAGGGTCTGGGTGGGACATCTGAGGGCACCCAGTACTGATAAATACCTGTATTTAGGCAGTTGATTTTAACCTTAACTGTTTATCATTTTGCATTCTTCATTATTTAAAGTAATGAAGCTGATTAGAATTGAGAAAAGCTTGTGGATTACAGGAATAAAATTGTCAGGAGTTGCTAAACTTACGCCATCTCAGAGGGATAATGCAGTTTTTAACAGAGTGCTAGCTATAGGTGAGCTCCCTCTGGCACATCCAATAATTACCAAGTAGAAACCACTGAACTGACTACAGCAGAAGAGTGAAAGGAAGAGACTGCAGTTTGCTTATCCCAAGGACTCTGTGCTCTCTTCCCCTCCATTCCCCTCTCTTAAGGTTGAAAAAAAAATCGTTCTGCTTGATAGCATAATAAAGTAAGCATCTATGTGAGGCCATCCCAGCTGCAGGACAGTAACCTCAGGCTTAAGAACAAAGCTAGGATCAGTGCTTGAGACTGTGTGACCAAAATCTGTGCCCAGTCCCCCAGATTCTCCCAGACTTCTTGTGAGTCTTCAGGATGCAAAAAAAAAATAAACAACAAGCAGGAACAGGAGCAGCATCAGCAATGTTGTATACCCCTCAACTGCTACTGAGATCAGCTAGATGAGAGGGAAATTTATTAGTGTCTAAATGTTAGTGCATATGGCTTCATGATCATTGCACAGACATTGAATTATAATGAAGAACAGGCAGTTCCTCAAAAGGAGTTTCCCCTTATTTCTAAGATTAGTCACGTGCAATGTTTTCAAAGGCAGCTTTCATTACAACCACCGACTAGGACTAGAACTGCATTGTTGTTTCTGGCTGCATATCCCAATTCCAGGGAACCTGCCGTATGGCAGTGATAGAAATAAGGACATGGTGGTGCTTCTGTCACACCACTGGAAGAATGTGTAACTCACATTGAAACATTTTACAGATTATTCACTGAAGAAAAGTTGATGCTTATGTTATAAAAAGAAATGGATTTTTTTCACAATAACAAATGACTTCTGCAAACTTACTTTTTTTTCTTTTTTCTTTTTTCTTTCTTTAATTTTAGGTATTCCTCTTACTTTAATCAGCTCTGGCTGTTGTGCACCAGGTGCTATTTCTATTTTGCTGCGTTCAGCCACCCACCATTGGCAGCTGTCTAAAAAATGTATATTTTCTTTTGTGTTTTTAAAAAGTGGAGAAATATTTCAGAATCAGTAAGAAATTATTTTTTACATAACCTTATTTTTGGTCTAAAGGAACCAAGAGTCACGTGGTGACCATGGGCAGTCTGTCTATTAAAGTTTCTCCACAGTACTAAGTAGGAAATAGCACCACTGCCAAAGCTGGGGTAGTTAGTTGTGTCACAAAGTCTTATCACTTTCAGACGTCTGTCTATTGTGAAGAGGAACAGCACAGTTTTTGCCATGATAAAATTCTTTTTTATATGCAGATGGAGATAATGTCAGATGTATGAGATTGTCATCACCAAATCTTACTGACTTCTCAGGACCTGCAGATTTCAGTAGAAGACTTGAATTTGGCATACAGGTGGCTTGTGGCATACACTGCTTCAGAACACATTGGTGAGATTTTTGTGGTTGATGGATATAAGAACCATATGCCCGTACGTATGTTATTTCGGCATATTCTTATTCATTCATAAAGTGGGGTGAAAACATCTTGCCATTCGCCCTTAATTGTAATGCATCTTTCTGAGCTGAGCTGTGGTGAAGACTGCCTGATGCATCTTGGGCTAGACTCGATGCTATACATGGCTGGCACTAGCAGGTCACGCTTTGTTTTTTTACAGCTAAATGAACGAGTCTATCTGCAATACTTTAATTAAGTTTTATTTATCAGGACTCATTCAGTTCTGATATGGGGCCTTGTGTGCTGTTCTGTCAGATGTGATGACCCAACACTTTCTCCACAATTCTGCTGGATTTGAGTCCTTGTTGCAAATCCTTTTCAGCCCTGATCCCTTCAACAATCCTCTTGGACATAATCTTCATCTCTTTACCTTCACTGAAATAGGACCATAAGACCATGCCCACGGTCTCCTACACCCTGGGAATCAGTGATGACTCCTCTGGATCTACCAGCCAGTGCCTCAGCCCAGTGAGGTTGATATGAGAATATATGGAGTAAAAGACAAACAAGAATTTGAAAGAATATTGAGGAAGAGAGGTTGTGGAGTCTCCTTCTCTGGAGATCTTCCAAACCCGCTTGGATGCAGTCCTGTGCCACGTGCTCTAGGTGACCCTGCGTGTGCAGGGGGATTGGACTAGATGATCTCTAGAGGTTCCTTCCAACCTTAAGCATTCTATGATTCTATGATTCCATGATTCTATGATTCTATGAAAGGCTGCACCTTTCCCTGGTCTCCAACTTTATGGGCTTTCCAGGTTCACCTTCTTAAGCAGATATGTTAGTCAAAGCAAGGACACTGATTTTGTAATCGTTTCAGGAACCAGATGCTCTGGTTTCTGACACCAGGTGCACCAATGTGCAGCTCTAGGCACAATCATGCCTGCCTCTATTTTCTCAGCACTCTCTGTGTTTGTTGGGTGCACAAAGGTTTTCCAATTCTCAGGTTGTTCCAGCATGTCCAAGATTTCCACTCCTGGCTAGGATTATGGACTTCATCCCTACTGGTAAATTAAACAGTGCTGCATAATGTTCCCAGGCACTGGAACTCAATTATTTATAGAGTTAAATTGTTACAACGGTTCCTGGCATGATTTGGCTCCAGCAGACTAGTGCTCTCCTAAAAATTTCCCCAGCATGGTTTCAGGATAGCATAGGCCAAAGACCAATCCCAGCAGGCAATCTGCATGCAGCCACACTGTCTGGAAAGCAATAATTTAATAATGTGGACACAAGCCATTCCATGCCAATTGGCTTCAGAACTAGAGAACTGTCATAGGCAGGTTTTATATAGATGTAGTCCTGAAGTCTTTATCACTCTTGTATCAAGCTTTCTGTCTTTGGTTCTTGGTGTCATCTCTCCCTTTCTGTCTCTCTTTAGATTACTAAGAAGATGCATTTCCTTTGTGAAGTGAGACCTTTATCACCATTAATAAGAGACCAAAATTGCCCATTAGATGATGTTTTTTTTTTTAGTAATCTTCCGTACCTTTATATCCTTAGCTTTGCCTAGCAGGCTGGCCTCTTGTACAGGATTGATCTATCTAACCATAACTATGAAACTGTAAAGAATATCTGTTTCTAGGCCTGTGCAACACACAAGAAATCCTTCTTCTATCTTCTGTAGGTTTCATGTCAACATGAGAGCAAAAGTTATCTAAGGCAGAAAAGTTCTGTCTCTCACAGGGACTTTTTAGTTCATGGACATATTGCACAAATATAAGTAGTTCTCAAGGTATTCAAAGGCAAAACTCTCTCAGCAATCATCACATGTTCACTAAGGAAAGTGGCGCTTTTGCTCATGCTTTTGCCATCTCCAGATTTATGAGGATTTGGGACAATATGAGGATTGCCCTCTATAGTAAGTGTTACCTTGCTAGTGGAAAAAGGGTCCAGCCTCATGGATTGAGTGGGACTCAGCACTTTTCCCTGAGACCTGTCCCCTCTTCCTCCCAGCTGCTGACACCAGCCAAGCCTCACTTGGCAGCTCTTCCTTCCCTTGTTCCAGTAGATATCAAATGAATAAAATAAATCAACACAAAGCAATGCCCCCTGGAGGAAATTCCCCCTCACAGTTTTTAGTGTGCTTCCTGCATTTCCTCCAAAAATTGCTGTGGCTTTTTCTTTCCACTGGTGCATTTCACAGCTCTGCCAGCACTCCATGGTTTTGAACCACAGCATCTTTGCTGTTTTTGGACCCTAACAGCCGAACTCGGACAGAGGCAAAGTCAGTACTAATTTATTTCCTCCAGCAAGCATCAGCACTGATCGCTTCTTTGGCTTTTGCCCACATGGATCGTGCATGAAATCTCTGGGGTAAGTCCTCTTTTAACAGTTTCCAATAACACTGCAGAAGGGCAGACCTCCAACACATCCATCATCAGCATTTCAGCTCCTTCTCTCTTGCTAATATTGCCATGGGAGTGGCAATATTTGGCCTGCCCCTCTGGAGATCTCAGACCGTCTGCCATCTTCCAGGGCCCCTTGGCCAGGAAGCTGATCCTTTCTTCGTGATTCTCAAGTTCAGTTACTTGAATGTCTCCTGCTCATTCCCTCGCCTGGCCTCTGGCTACATCTATCTCTCTCCATGCGCAGCCCTCTTCTTCCAGCTGCAGCATCTTCTATTCCAGCCTTCACTGCTGTGGTAGTCTCACCTTGCCATTGCATCTGCTGGACCATCTGTTGAATGATGTGCAATATAAATAATAGCTAGTGACAAATAATAGCCTAGGATATCCTCTTAAAATAATATGGTGGCCTTACTGGACATGCTCTACTTTGTATTGTCTTCTCATTTCACTCCTGAGATTACAATTATGTGATAATAATTAAAAGAGTTTAAAGCCCTTGGGTTAGTCTATATATCGTTTTTATATTTTCCCCAAAAATGTATGATTCAATGTACCTTGATCCCTGCTGCAGTACTCCTCTGTGCTTAGCGAGACCATAAAGCAGGCCTTTATTCTTTGTTCCATCATAGTTTAATGAGAAGACATCAGTCGCGAGGGGTACGTGACAATCAGCTTTTAGAACCAATCACGCACAGTAGCTATTTACACATGGCAATCAACAACTCCGGATCAGAAGTGGGAACAACATATTCCTCTACATCCACTTTCAGTTGAGCTAAAGATATTTTGGCTTGCTCGACCTGGAAAAGCAAATGGGTTTTAATCCCGGTTATAGAGAAAGTGAAAATTATTCTTAATTCTTTGGTCGATGATATGTTTTTATCTCTGCTGAGACTTTTAACCTGCCCTGAGACATTGATTGAAGTGCTAAGGTGAACATGATGTTCTGTAGTTAATGCAGTGGGCTAATGTTTCATCAAGGAACTTCCAGTAAAGTCAGCTTTGCTTAGAGGCCAATAGCAGGACTGAGGCCTTGCAGCAAGAGCAGTCCTCCGTCTCGCCTCTTTCTGGCTACACAGGAATGATGAAAATGAATTGCTGCAAACACAGCTCTGGAGCTAATTGATGGAACATGCACATGCCAAAGTAATCTTTGAACAGTTGTAATGACTCTAATGCTGAGCATAGCTGAGTGGTATTGGAAAAGATGTGTTTTTCACTTTCCTTTTGATTTGGTTCAGGGATGTTCACAAAACAACTGCATTTGACAAAGTGCTTGTTTTATTCTCCAGCTGCTTTGAGCTAGCAAGCTGATGACAGATTTCCTGTACAGATGGGATTGTTTGAGGGAAATATGCCTAGCAAGCAGGCTTCCCTTTTAAGCAAAGTTATTTCGGTTTATCCACCTCTTAAGGCTTGTGAGCTCCTGCGGCAAGGGGAGCTGATGGGCTTGGCTCAGAGAGCCCCTGAGTGGGGAAAGGCTTGCTGGAGTTTTTCTGTTTGCTAAAGGCAGCGTCCAGTCCTGTTCCGCTAGGGATGACCTTGTGCACCCTCAGTGAGGGTGCTCATTCCTGAGGCTGGACAGGTGCTTCCTAAACACTGCCTTTCACCCCAAACCTCCCCAGCTGGGGAGCTGTCTGTGAGAGGGCTGGCCAGCCCTCAGGCAGAGCAGCCTGCGGAGGTGGTGCAGCTCCCCAGCAGTGGGGACCTGAGTGGCTCTCGCTTTGAAAAGGTCCTTGAAGAGCCACGTTGCCAGGGCTGCCCGGCCATTGCAGCGAGTGAGCCCTGCCGGGACCCTGCATGCTCCGTGCGCGTGTGCTTGACACTGAGGCACCTCTGCGGCCTAGTGGGCTGTATGTGAGTGAGGCACCAGTTTACTATGACAACTGCTGCTCAGAAAGACATGGGAATGGTACAAAATCCCAGTATTACCTGTTCTACAAATAGGTTGCCTTGATCTGGAGATGGAAAAAAAGACACCTAAAGATGCTCAGCTGCCCCCCTGCTCCAACTCATCCACCCTATACAAGTATGTGCAGAGAGTTTCTTTTCACCTTTTTCTCTAAATGATGGAGTCAGCCCCATGCATTTCAGCATTATCATAGACAGCAGTTAGCTGGTTTTGATGGAGAGCTGCAGGAAAAGCAAAACGCTTGGGTAGGTTAAAACTGGTTAAATCCCACAGGACCTCAGTAGTGTTTTAAAACATATGTGAAGGGGAGGAACCATTTTTCATACATCCTAAAGAATATAGCTGACATATGGACCATTCAAAGGAAATTTTGTTCAGGCCATTGGCCACGCATGAATGGCCTAGCTTATGCAGTGGGCATGCAAGTTAAGATGCGGATCTTCTACCAGCAATTGGATTTTCTCAGGTAGCAAGAGCAAGTGCTATGGCTCGTCTTTGTCTTGCTGCAGACCATGACCAAAGAGCAACCTTCAGGACTGTACTGCCAAGCAGACATGTGCCTGTGTGCACTAACCTAGGACACAGCCGTGGCTGTGGGGGGTCCATGGGGCAGGGACAACTGGGCTGTCCCCTTGAGCAGGAGAGCATGGCTGATGGTCCGTGGGGTTAAACAAACTCCGCAGGCAGTCAAAAGGCAGGTCTTTCTCCCGCACTGGGCAAGCGCAGGGAGGAGGTGATGGGGACCACAACAGTGGGACACCTCACTGGGGACCTCCCTGCCCGCTCTGCTGATGACCTCCTTTCCCTCCTCCCACAGGGTATCTTTCTTCCGGCCCCAGGAAAGGTCTTTTTCTCCAGTGCTGTAGGGCACTGCTGTAAAATGACAGGTAAACTTCACATCTTACTTGTCTTCCCAATAAACAGTCCTAAGATCCAGGAGAAACACCTCGTAAATCTTTCTGCGCCCTGGAAAAACAAAACAAAACCAACAACAAACTGCGAGGAAGTTCATGGAAATAAAACACTAAATCTAATTTCTTGCTTTAAAAGTGCTTTACATATATCACCACCAACTAGCATGTAAATTTTAGTCAGCTACTGGACTAGTCTATTAAAGAAGTTGAAAAATGGCCCTGTGTCCTCAAAGGACACACCTGTTATCTGAAACAGTTTTTAACCAGCTTGTTAAGCAGCTTTGACAGATCAAAGAACCCAGACAATGGGCACAAACTTTAACAATAGTTTAGCCTTGAGCAAAAGCTTCTGTCAAAGCAAGGCTTGTGCCAGTAGTATTATGGCCTGCAATTGAAAATAAATTTTACTTGAATAAGTACCTCAGCCCGATCAGAGGCACTGCCGCCACAGAGACAAAAGCAGTTGGGGATAAGTTATTGACTCCACTGACAGCATGAATGAACTTCATTATGCCAGCCCACTCTTGGTAAATGTGTCAGGTTTAAAACTGAATTAGGTGGCAGGTGCATGGACCATTTTCCTGCCCCCCTTGAGACAGGAGAGGGCCAGTCATCACCTGATTCTGCAGACAAATGTTTAGATTTGTTTTTCATATCACACAGGCGTAAGTGAAAGCATATTTAAATCATAAGGCTTCCTTTAACCCCTCTCCTCTTCTTCTCCGACTCCTTCCCTCATCATTGGCTCTCTGTGTTGTCACCACCTTCCCCTTCACTGCTTCAATTTCAGCCATGTTTCTGGTCCCTCTTTCTTTATTTCATGGGAGTCTACAGGATTTCATTGCACAGAGCCACACATTTTCTGAAAGCTATTTCTTGTCTGTGGCGATGGGCTTGATGCAATTCTTCCTGAAGGTGATGGATTTCACCTTAAGACTCTCTAACTTCAACAGGATATGGATCAAAGCCCGCCCATAGCTGATGCTATATGATATGTATTGACATAAAGATACTGAATTCAGACTTCCAGAGTTAGTCCCCAGAAAGGCTTTCCATAATAAAATGACATTTAATCCTTCCAACACTCCGTTGATAAGCTTCATTGCAATTTCACAAAACTACAAACCAGATTAGAAAAGTGTTGTGAAATATATAAAAATATATACATACAAAAATGCACATATAAATGCAAATCCATATGCACGTTTAAAAATTTCACTTGAACTTAAAAACGATAAACTGCAGTAATAATTTGATGTTTCTCCGCTTTAAGATAAAACTGCAGTTTTAAAGTGCATAATTTATTTATTTCCTGTCTGCATATTTTTCTCAAAACCAATGTGTTTTATAGTCTGCCAGGGGCTACAAGAATAATGCAAAATCAGCTGAACTTCTGATACTTTGGATGCCAGCTCTCATTATTTAATCATGAGACATAGGACTATTAAGGCTCTTAAAAATGAAAACCTCGTTCTCTGACCAGAGAGGGAAGAATTGGCATATGCCTTTGGCTGCATGCCTTATTTAAGTTAATGAGCAAGTAAGATTCCTTCTCTCTATAAGTGAGCAAACATCTTTTATCCTGAAACTTTTTGGATCTCTGGGCCTATACTAATTAAAAAGAAGAACCTTTTTAGGACAAAATTTTAAGGGTTTTGTTTTGTTTGTTCGTTTGTTTTGCACTTTCTTCACTTACGCATCTTTAAGAAGTCTATATCTTTGTAAGTCTGAACATGTCTTTTCTTTTTTTCTGCTTTTTTTCTAATAGTGAAATTAAAAGATTTCGTGGTTGCCTACTTAATAGCTTTCACCAGCCTGTGAACTTTAATTAAAATATTTAGCACCTTTCTCCAAGGATTAGTCATTGCAACACTCTCATGAGGAAAAAAAAAAGTTATCCTTATTTCATCAAACTGAGAACTAGCTCAGAAAAGCAGTGATGGGACCTACCCAATGTCAGAAGCACTTTAGCAGCAGATTCACACTCCAGCAGGTGCTTTGATCGTTAGATAGTGCTGCACCCCCTGAAGAGGACATTGCTGAAGATACACTTGGCTGAGCTCATGGGTGTATTTAGTACACTTGTTAATACTAATGCATCAAACTCTCCTTTTATCTGGCTCAAACACAAGCGGAGCCAAGGAGTCTCACCCATGGACCCACATCAAGCTAAAATAGTTCTTTCTCCCTTACACAGATCTGGAAAAACAAAGTAGGCTTATTCTTTGGGGCTAGCTAAAGACTGCTGTGTGTCAACACACAAAATCATTTCTCACAGTGGTATCACTTGCTGGATATGTTCCTTCCCTCCAACTACAGCAGATGGTGTTTCATAGTTGGTCACAAATGGCTGTCAGCGAGTGTTTGTCTGCCTGCCAGTAACCTGTAGTTTGGGGACTCCCTCGGAGAGTGTACCAGCACCGACTCCGCTCGTAGCAGCATCTCAGAAAATGATCCGTCCTTTCTTGTCAGGCACAAAATTAGCCATCTCACTTTCAAACTGTTGACAAGGGGAATATGAAAGAAATCAGGGCTGTGCCAGCCCAGATGATGTTTCTCGCGGGCTGCTTCCATGTGGCTAGTCCTGAAACCGCAGTGAATATTTACCTCGGCTGAAAGACAGGGGCCTGAGCGCAGCCCCCTCCCACAGTGGGTACTTTGCAGGGGATATCTGCTGCTGGTTTCCCAAGGCCACTTTAGATTCCCACTAGCAGCCAGGAGGAGATGACCTCTAGAGACATGGGCTGTAGCAGGAAACACCCTTTCGGTGGCTCGAGGCCTCGGTGCCGCAGCCAGCATTGCTGTGGGCTTCATGCGCGCAGCGAGGAGGCAGCTGGCCAGCTTGGCTCTGTGCGGTGGCTGTGGCCTCACAGCAGCGGGCAGGAGGGAAGGGGGAAGCCGGAGGTGGAAGCAGCAGAGGTCAAGTACATCGTGTCTCTGTCCCCACCACCAGAGAGGGCGAATGGCTATGGGAGCTTTCTAGCAGCTCATGGCAGCAGCCATTACCTTGCTGGTGCACACTGGTATTTCAAGCACACATGGCTTCAACCCCAGATGATTTATTTCTACAGAAATCTTAAAGATGAGTCCACACCACAGTGCCAAAAGCTCTCCATAGCAGCCATTTCGTAGCATCCTGCTTGTAGAGCAATTTCTATTGAAACCCCCAAGTGGGTGCTGTGCTGGTATAACCTCAGCTGGCCTCATGTCGCACCTGGCATAGGTGGGCACAGCAGTGCCCTCCAGCTACATCATCTGGTGGCAGAAGGGATGTGTCCAGGGCTCTGCTCTGGGAGCTCTGGGGCCAGCCGGCTGCACATTACTCATGACTGGCGGGTGGCATCGGCATTGGCAGGATCCTGTGAGCTTTCCCAGGTCTTCATCACCCACATGCAGAGCGAAGATGAGATATAGCATTCCCAGGTGGCAAAAATCCTACAGCAATAAGATCAGAGAGGATGACGCCAGTTGTTAAAAGCGGTAGTTCTGCATTTATACCCTGTCTCGTGATAGTTTCAGCTGTGATAAGACAGACCCTGGAAATGTTTAGACTACCTTTCTCACACTTTGGGACTCTTTGCTAGAGGACACCTAGCTCTTTCCTCCTCAGGCCTCAAGGCAGACTATTTCCACTGATCTTGCAGACAGTCCCGTGCACCTGGGTCTCCAGTGGAGGCAGCTGAAGTCAGATGCCTCATAGGGAGGACAGAGCTGCTCCTGCTCTGACTGGCTAAGAGAGACCTGATCTGTCTCAGAATTCCACCTTCACCAAGCATTTCTAACATTGCACAGTTCCTTGTCATCACAGATCTAATATCTGCAAAGAAAAAGTTAGAGAGAATAAAAAAAAAAAAGAACTGTAACAGAATAAAGCCTGGGATTAAAGTATCATAATAAAGGCTGAATCACTCATCTTTTGACTTCATTACTTTTGTTGTTGAATTCATTTTAAAAATATAACCACTGAATAAATACAAAATCATTAGCTTAATAAATAGGGCCAAAGTGAAGCACTTTGCTGAAATGAAACCTACAAAGCTAGTATTGCAATAAACATTTTTGATGAGGTAGGTATTTCCCTGCAGATCAGCTTTTTTTTTTTTTCCTAGTATAAAAGCTTTTTTTTTTTTTTTTTTTTTTTAATAAGAGTATTTTGGTTCACTTTCTGGAATATGTATAAATAAAACCTGCACAATAACTGTGCAACAACTATGACAGCAGTGACTATACAGAACAATAATAATGCAGAAATTTTGCTGGAATCACGATTGTAATGTTACTTCAAATACCTGAACAAAAGAGGATGAAGAGGATGTTTATATACTGTTGAAGCTGGAATGTATGAGCAAAGTAATCAAGTTTCTAATTACATCTATAATTACATAGAAGTTTTCCCTGAGTTTTAGCACTGACTTTTCCTTTTATTTTATGTGTATGAATAAAACAGATTCTACTCTTCCCTTTTGTTTATAAAGATAGCTCTGAGAAAAACAGAGGTTGACTTTGTGTGTGTACTGGTCCTATGAATGTCATGTTCACAACCCTTGACCACTTAGAGATAAGCTATCAATAGCTTAATGACAGATGTGCCCAATGCTTGCAGCTTCATTATTTAGGAGCAAATGGGAGGCATTGCACAGCATGTAGAGCAGTGATTTCTCAGACAGTCCAGTTTTAGGAAAAAAGTCACAAGGAAAAGGCAATCCAACATCTAGAGCCCAGCATCTTCCCGATGGGGGCTGTCCCCTCCTGGAGAGCTCTGTGAATTTTAGGACATATCACTAACCTTTAATTTTCGCTTGTAATAGAAAAATAGGGGGAGGGTAAATTAAACAAGTGTGTAAAATGTTAGAGAACAAGAGTGGCCAGGCATATTTAGATCTTCCTAAACTGCTACTTTCCCACTCAGTGTGCAAAGCATTGGCACTTAGAGAAAAGTGCTTCACCAAATTGGTATCTTCAGTCTGATTTTCCTCTGTTGATGTGGCTAAGATCTTTGGTGTCCAGGGATAGCATACTGCTGTATACTTCAGGGCCAAATCTGTAATCAGCCAGCCCAGCATTTCCACCACAGAGCTCTTCTTTAATCAGAAAGAAAAAGGTGTCACCACAACATTGAGGTTCATTTCATGGCCCATCACTGAGGCCATTTTCAACAACATTTGCCATCAGCAACAGAGTTGGCTTCTCTAACTAAACAAGAGGCATACACAGTGTTTGAGATGCCACTCATTTAATTAAGAGAGCTACTATGCACTGGGAAGCTAACATGTCTGCTCAACCTGTCCTTGATAGTCTAATGCAGTATGGGGAGCAGAATTTGCTCTTGCTTTGCTGTCATGCAAAATGAATAATGGGCTACTCCAGGGCTCTGAAGGAAGGGATGGATCTGTGGGCTTACATGCATCAGGAAGTCTGGTTACATTGCATCTGAGCATCTGGCTCATATTGGGCACCTGAGCATTCAAGCATCTGTCTCAGACTGGCAGTGGTGGATGCACAGGATGAACAAGTGTGTGGCTGTCCCCTGGATTTGATTGGAATGAGAAGAGGATGAAACAAATTACTTGGGGAACATTATATTTTATTTGTGAATTTTTCTATCATGTTGTAAGATGAATATTTAAAGTCTAGTTTTCTGTCATTCTAGCATCTATTTTTCATATACATCTCCAACATTTTTAAATTTTTTTTGCTTATTCTACTGGGTTTGCTACCTTTAGACATGCTGGAAAAAGATCTTTGCATGGGAATTTCATTATCTGTTTGATAAAGTTGTCAAGGAAAAATACTGGTACTCTGCCATATGGAAGCATTTATTCACTACGAACTATGTAAATTAGGTTACATCCTTGATGGCAGCTGTGTTAATTAGCATATCTTGGTCTCCTGCTTGCTAGAAGTGTTCCCAAAGTTTGTCTTTTTTTTTTTTTTTCCTTCCCAAGGCACATACATTTGAGGCCTTCACAAAACACTTTAACCTGACTAGCTCTGCCTCAGATCCCCACAAGAGACCCTTTGGGGATTAGAAATTCCTCGCAGCATTTGTACTCTGTTGGGGTCTCTCTCTGGTTAACGAACTCAGCAGGGCTAAGGAGATTAACAGGAACCCCTTTTGGGACTGAGGAGATCTGCTTCACAACATGGCTTTAAACGTTGGCTGGACTCGTTACGAGGCTTAGAAGCTCTGCAAGAGTCCTCAAGTTAATTAGGTGAACTTGCCAAGGCCTGTCAGACATTTGGTGATCTGCATTGGATCCTTCAGACTTTTGGCAAAGCTTAGGAGACAGCGACATGCCAATGAAAGGCTCTAGCTGTGCTAAGTAACCATGAGTGCATTCCCCCAGAGCTGCCACCATTTCTTGGAAATTGTAAAAGGCAACAGAGCCATTCAAGAGCTTCGCAGTGAACCAGGCCTGATGTTACCAGTCATCCCTAAAATTTGACAAAAGAAAAGAAAAGAAAAGAAAAGAAAAGAAAAGAAAAGAAAAGAAAAGAAAAGAAAAGAAAAGAAAAGAAAAGAAAAGAAAAGAAAAGAAAAGAAAAGAAAAGAAAAAAAGAAAAGAAAAGAAAAGAAAAGAAAAAAAAA
>NW_010587860.1:268508-285566 GCF_000705375.1 Tinamus guttatus | reverse complement strand
AAGGAAGGAAGGAAGGAAGGAAGGAAGGAAGGAAGGAAGGAAGGAAGGAAGGAAGGAAGGAAGGAAGGAAGGAAGGAAGGAAGGAAGGAAGGAAGGAAGGAAACTTATCAAGTGGTCAAACTACCCCATTTCTCTAACCTGTTTGTCTTAGATTTGATGGAATAATTTCTATTGATTAAAATGGTTAAAATAGAAGTCTCTTATACCCTGAGCTGACACATTTGGAGAATATTAGAAACTAATGATGGTATGCTGAATTTAGATATTGAAAATTCTTGGAATGAGGATTTTACAAGCACTGGACTTTAGAGCATAAAGTAGTAGTCATTTACATCATGGTCACCATTGGTCTCAATACAACATTGTTGATAATTTCCCAGTCATAGGAAATACAGATGCTTCTGAGATAGCAGCTGTTCAGTTTTTCCACAAAGTGTCATCTTTTTATTAAAAAAAAATATATTATTATCCTCAAGACAAAATAAGCTTAGGAGCACCTAATGGATGCTGTTGATAACAGCACTAGAGCTTCTAAGGAATGACATTTTGCAGAGGAGACATGAAAGAGAGAGGCTAAGCCATTTATTATCTTTAGTTATAACTCTGTTTACAAAAATGAGAGTGCTGATGTTCTTCTTGTAGCTAGATTTTAACATGTTCAGATGGCTTTGCCCTTGCATACAGCAAACAAAAGCTGTCAATTTTATTGAGAGGGTAGAGTCAGTAGAAGGTGTTTCACAGTGTCCAGATGAGATATGCTGGCTTTTGTCAGCTCATTTAGAGCATGCTAGTTAAGGATGCTCAATACAAGAATATGCATCTTTCCTTCCTTTGCGAAGATATGTTTGCTTTCCTTGCTTTCCTCCTCCCTGGTGTCCAGTCTCCTTGAACCCTAGCCACTCTTCTCTCTTTGCTTGTACCTCTTCAGCTTAACGGTACAACTGCAGGGGAAACGGCCCTCTTTCAGACTCTCTATCACTTTTAATTAATGGCCTGTCTATGCCGAATGACTCCTTAGTTTGATATAAAACGCCAACGCCAATGAGCATGAATACTGATATCTAACGGTGCCACAGAACACAAGTTAATGAGTTTGGGGAAATTCTAATATATAGCAGAAATAGTAGCTTCTGAAGTATCTTTGTGTATATACTGGGGACTGATTGGTTTAAATATTAATTAAAATGTTAAATATGACTCATCTACAATACCATTTCTTCAGCTTTCTGCCTTTGAGAATGTTTATGTACTCGCCTAAACACTTGTTTATTGCAGACCAGGACAACACTTAAGCCTGCAATTAACTTCACATATATATCAAAATATTCTTCCAAATTTGATGTTGTTTCTAATTGGGACCTTAATTTATATTTCATGCCATTTTTTTCCCACAGTTATTGCTCAAAAAACAAAATGAAAAACAAAAACCCACAACTTTTTAAAGATCTGTAGAAATGGGAATATTAAAACAAAGATTTTGTGAGACCCTTTTCTTTCTAGATAAAAAAAAAAGTATCATTTTATTAGCACCAAAAGCCAGATGTTCTTTGCTGGTTTTAAGTACCACAAGTTACATCTATTCACTGACATTTAATGTCAGGAAGAGCAATCAAGTAATTCAGGAGGTTTGATCTGATTGTTAACTTTTTGCATTAAACATAAAAGTTTGTTGTCTTGGAAATAACTATTTATATAGTGGTTAGAATCAATAAAGTGAAAGACATTCTGCAAAGCATTTATAGGAGTTTTTCACCTATAAACCACTCTCATAGAGGCCGCTAGGGATTCCTAAAATAAACTTCTTTGAATTACACTATTAAATCAAAGTCAATTAAATGTAGTGGTACATTGTGTTTCTAGACTATGCTATTTCACAAACTATGATATAGCAATACTGATATATAAAATTGTTTTCAGAAGGCATACCCAGGAGCAGAGCCTTGGGAGTTTGGGACAGTAGCAATATTTATCGCCCTTTATTTTCCCACCCAACTCACAACTCTCGTTGTTATTAGCAACAAGAAAGAGGAGCTCTCAGCGACCTCCCCATTTTGCTGCTATATATAATGCAGTGCAAAAACCACATCCAGTGAAGAGCATAGCTGGCTTTTGAATCCACCATGTAACTTTCTTGCTCTTGCCATGCATGTGAGATTGGTAGTACAAGAAAAAGAATCTGGGGAAAAGTAGACTCGATGAAATAAATCTCAGCTGCATCCCACACTTTTGGTGAAACAAAGAAATAGGAAATCACATTTTTTCCAGAAAATATTAAAGATCAAACTCTTCTGCAATGAAGCATAGAAAAAAAAATGTGGCAGTGGGGCAGAATATACCAAGAAGGTGCAAAATTTGATTTCTGTTCACATAAAGCTTAACAGTGTAAAATTATGCAAACTTTGTTTTCATCAAAAGTGTGACCAGTAGTAATAGTATGACCAACATCTTTTAAGAAAAGTACTAGTAGAAACTAGAAATAACAATATCTCATATTTGGCGGGTTTGAAATTTTGCTGGAATTATTTTCTAGCAACACACATGCTAATATGCGAGGGTGTACATGTGTACAGGCACGTGCATGAGAATGCACTCGGGCTTCCACACAGATGGGCATCAGATTTTGTGGGGAAATAACCCATCCAGTGAAGATGAAGCAATACTTCATCCATAGCCATTGTCAGGTCTCTGTCCAAGGCTATCTGCTTCTCACCAGGGTTTACCAGCAGTGCCTCAAAAAAACCGTGAAGGTGGCACTGAGCTGTATCTTTTTGGTAGATGTCTCTTCCAGTGTATCTTTCTACCTCTTATTCTCTAAAGAAACAGTCATTCAGGACCTCGAGGGCTTCACAAACCAATTTTTCTGATGATCTCTTTCATATGAAATAGGACTAGGCAGACACCCTGCTTTTGCGAGTTTATTTTCCTGTTATTGCAAGACCCCTCCCATGTCACTGTATGATCTAGCTACTCATGCCACTACCTGTTAAAGCAGGAGATCTTCTTGGAAGCCTAGCAGGTCACTTTGCAGGCAGCCATGTAGAGTAGAAAGCAGGGTGCCAGAGTGGGACACACCACTTAATGCAGCAGTTAGCTGGCTGTATCTGGGCAGCTTCTTAGTTAAAGGTCTTCAGGGGTGTCAGGGAATAACAGTAAGCAAGAATCTGCCTCTTCCTGGCTTCATATAGGCATAGGGACCCTCAGCTCCAGGAAGGCAGCGTCATTCTTGCTGATCATGAAACATCTTTTGCCGTGAACATTTTGGTGAGTGGTGTGTATGAGGGTAGAGTGTGCCGTGGGAGATTACTGCAGGCTGATATGAGAGATGATATCAGAGATTAGTTAACCGTATGGGCTGAGTCCCAGGGGAGGTGTGTGAAATGAATCAGATTAAACAAAATTGATAATGTGAATACTTAATCAAACAGACAAAGGTAGTCTGCACAGCTAATTAGGGGCAAATAGAGCGTCCCTCTTGTACCTCATTTAACTGACAAATTGTGCAGACAGTTTTAATGGGAGTCTGTTTAGCAAAGAGAAGGCTGTACAGTTGACAGCTTGGCAAAATGTGGTTTCTGTAACACCACATGATGCTTATGGAAATTAGCCTGGTGCAGCTGAGCTCTGAGTAGGTGAGAGCTGCTCAAACTCTAGTAAAATGGTAAAACGGACCTCTTACAGACCTCCGTTCCCAACTCCTTAAAGGGACCAAACCAATTTTCTGCAAGTTGAAAAGGAACACTTTTGAAGAGACATAAAGCGTTATCACAATATCTAGAAGAAAGGCACTTATAGCTAAGAAGACAGATATAAAATTTGAACTACATCACATTATCTTATTAGAATTTTCTATTTGGATTCGTTACAAAATCAAAGTCCTGTTCACAGCCTCTTGGTAGGTAAGTAAATATGAATTGCTGACAACATTTCATATATGAGGGTAACTACCATGCAAAATGATCAGGTGATTCCTGCAATATGAACCAAATCCAGAGCCAAACCAGTCTGACTCAGCAGTCAGTGGAGCCTGGTTCCGTCGTCTGACTTGTGATCCAGGATTCTCTGCACTGCTCTGCAGAGCAGGTCTCTTGACAAATAAAGATATCCAGTCTCTTACACCCTGAAGAAAATAGACATGAAGCTTTTCTGCATTTTCTGATAACATCTTCTCCTATGTGTGTCTCTTATCCTTCTCCAAAGTAATCAGAGGCCTCACTTTGTTTCCTCCAGAGGTCCAAAGTGCCTAGCCCTCACCCAGAATCACAGAATCACAGAATGCTTAAGGTTGGAAGGGACCTCTAGAGAGCTCCAGCAGGGACACCTAGAGCCTGTGGCACAGAGTGGCATCCAGGAAGGTTTGGAAGATCTCTAGAGAAGGAGACTCCACAACCTCTTTGGGCAGCCTGTTCCAGGGCTCTGTGACCCTCACAGTAAAATTCTTTCTCACATGCAGATGAAACTTCCTGTGTTTTAATTTATGCCCACTACCTCTTATTCTGTCGCTGGCCACCACCGAGAAGAGCCTGGCCCCTTCCTCCCTACAATCACTCCTCAGGTACTTGAACATGTTAATCAAATCTCCTCTCAGCCTTCTTTTCTCCAGGCTAAACAGGCCCAGCTCGCTTGCTTAGTCTTTCCCCATATGACAAATGCTCCAGTCCTTTAATTATCTTCATGGCTCTCCGCTGTAAGAGCTCTACAAGCTCAATGTCCCTCTTATACTGGGCAGCCCAGAACTGCACACAGTACTGCAGGCGCGGCCTCACCAGAGCTGAGTAGAGCGGGAGGATCCCCTCCCTCGACCTGCTGGCAACACTCCTGACGCAGGCCAGGATCCCATTGGCCGCCTTGGCCACAAGGGCACATTGCTGCCTCATGGTTAACCTGTTGTCAACTAGGACTCCCAAATCCCTCTCCACAGAGCTGCTTCCCAGCAGGGCAGCCCCTAATCTGAACCGGTACCTGGGGTTATTCCTCCCCAGCACTTGGGACCCTGCGCTTGTCCTTGTTGGACCTCATGAGGTTCCTCTCTGCCCAGCTCTCCATCCTGTCTAGGTCTCCCTCAATGGCAGCACAGCCCTTGGGAGTGTCAGCCACTCCTCCCAGTTTGGTGTCATCTGCAAACTTGCTGAGGGTGCACTCTGTGCCCTCGTCCAAGTCACTGATGAACAAGTTGAACAGTACTGGGCCCAGTACTGACCCCTGCAGGACACCACTGGCCACAGGCCTCCAACCAGACTTGGCCCCATTTATCAGCAGCCTCTGGGCTCTGCCATCCAGCCAGTCCTCAATCCACTTCACAGTCCACTTATCCAGTCCACACTTCCTAAGCTTTCCTATGAGGATGTTATGGGAGACCGTGTCAAAAGCTTTGCTGAAGTCAAGGTAGATAACATCCATGGCTCAGAAAAAGATGAATATGTTGAGATATGTTGTTAACTCCAACAGGACTTTATAAAATTGAGTAGGAGAGTGAGGCCTTCAGAAAAGTAAGAAAAGTGGCCAACCCTGTTTACCTGCTGGTGGTCTTAACCAAGTATTTCATTAGATGCTGCTGTTGCATTGACATAGAAAAGCCAAGTATCATTAAGCAAGGGCTCTACAGGCAAAGAGAGCACAGCTAAGTGATCATATTGCCTTAAATTTCTGAGATGGTTCTGAGACTTCTTGTCATGTTTTATGTCTGTGTCGGCTTATAAGACATCATTTTTAGCATGCTAACAATCTGGCAAGTGATTTTGAGAAAATCTCTCCAACTTGGTTCTATATGGAAGATTGCTTTGCCTTGCACAATACATCAGTAGCAATGGGAGGCTCTATAAAACAAGCTAAGTAGAACCGAAGTCTTGCTGGGAATCCAAGTTTAAGTCATTATCTGGGATGAGGCATCCTCTGTGAGAAAACAGTGATCTCTGTCATTAAAAAGAATGTATTTTTGACATAAATTGTTGTAAGAAATAAAAGGCCTCTGCACTGAAGAGTATTGATTTAACAAACCACGAAACCTGTTAAGTCTCTCACTTTACATCACTACCAGCTGATACCACAGGAATTGGTGTGTGGGCTCAGCCATGGGTATGCACATCTGTGTTTGCATATCTGTGTGCACATGAATGCTACATTCAGTCAGACAAGCTATAAATTTCGATCATAAAACCATCATACCATAATGCTTAGAGAGATAGTAGTAGTAGTAGAATGCTTTTCCACATGATATTGACCATTTCACTTAACTCTTCTGCATCTCAGTCTCTACACTTGCAAGGTACATGACTGCAAGGCACCTGACTGCTGCCTCAGAGTGCTGTTATGAAAGGAGCGCAATCCATGCCAAGATCCTCATCATGGTAGTGGTGAAGCACAGGATCTGGTATTGGCCATATCTTTAGCTAATGAAAACTGGAATAATACTATCAAAACTGAGTATTGAAAGCAATCAGGAAAGTGCAAAGCTTGGAAAATTTGTGGCTTCTACTTTTGCTGCTCATTTAGGAAACACATTATCTTCTCTTCCAGTTCAGTGACACTAATCTGCTCACTATTACAAGGATTGAAGAAAAAAAAAAAAAAAAGAGTGCCCATAATCTCCACAATAGCATGGAGTGTAACCATATTTGACATCTGATTTAAACATCATCCAGGGTTGAAAGGCATAAGTTTATGATGAAACATAAAGATGGTAAACACATCCTCTGAACTGAACATTTCAGCAGTGAAGTGTATTATATGTGTAATAAAGCTGCAAAGGAAATGTTCTGCCTGGAGCTAACGTTTCACCTAAATTCACTTGTGGATCTCTTCTTGTGGAGCTCTGTCTTTGCACGCAAATTCTTTAATATGGAATTTACACAGAAACTAGTTAAAAAGTGAGAAATAATGGAAATTACTCAATCAAACCAACACCACGTCAGGTATAAAATATAAAATTTGATTACTCTATACATCTGGATTATTTTGGCCCCTTTAAATTTTTTTTTAACTTTCTTTCATGTCTTCTCAAGGAACCTGCATAATGTCAAAATTTTCTGAATCTTTTATTGAATATGTCCACTGTTTGGGATGTTGTTTTGTTATCCAGAAATGTAAACATAGCCCTTACAACAGTTTCTATTTCGGTCCTTAGTGAGTTATTAATTTTAGCCTACTTTCAGTAATATAAAGTGAGGATAACAGAATTTTCCTATAGTTCTACAAGTTTGAGCAGAAGACTCAATTTTTGTAAAACAAAAGAGAAAAATGAAAGAAGGAACAAATGAATGAAAAAAAGATTAAAAAAGAGAAATTATGAAGAAGTTTCTATTTGAAGGCCCTAAATCCCTCTCACACACCTCTGAGGAGAAGCCATTCTGTCAGCTGGACACAATCCAGCTATTGTAGTGGCTGACACACCACTGAAAGAGCCTTGAGGAAGCAGGAGGTTTTCTTTTCTTTAGCTTCTTCCCCAACTTGTTTAAGTCTGGGCAAATCCCACCAGCTCCCTCAAGAAACACTTGCCTGAGCAAAACTTTTACCAGAGCATTTCATGAGTCTCACATAATTGAAATAGGAGGAGCCCTGTGCCTGCTTCAATAGAGCGGTTTGAGTTAATTGATAAACCTTCCCTTTTTTATTATCAGTGCTACCCTTCTGTGTGAAAGGCAGGGAGATTTCCTTATGGGATTCGAGCAAATATTGGAAATTGCAGTGGCAAATTAGCAGGGACCACAAACCAGAAGTGACAGCTCAAGGAAGCCGGTGGAGGGAGCAAAGCAATCCCTTACCAGGAGCAATTGGCCAGACTTATCATATGGACTAATCACAACAGAGCTGGTGAAATAATAGGCACCAGATGTTAGCGCTTTGTAGACGTTGCCTCCCTGGAGACTGTCTCTGTGAGGCGAGCTCCCAGGAAAGGGGAACACGGCACTCCCATCTATTATAGGATAGGAGCTGGTGGACAGCATGCTATAGTATCTAACTGGAGAGGCTACAGACCCTGTCCCCATCTTACGGGATATTGGCATTCACAAGGAGTGTTTTCATGGCTCGTATGCCTCAGTTTCACAGTAGTTTGTTTTGCTAAAAGAGATTCTCATGAGTGAGTGAAAAACAGTCATGTAATAGTTTCAATAATTAATGCTTGCCTCCACAGACAGACTTAATAGGGATGCTTCTGAAAAGTGCTGAATAGGCCCCGTAGGCAGGGGCGTCTATGGTGCAATTGCAAGTTTTTACCTTGCCCAGGGAGTGGAGGGGAAAGAGGTGGGAAGGGGCTTCCTCAGGAGTTTTGTAGATCCTCTGCTCCACAGAGACCTGGGCTTCAGATCCTCCCAGGAGCAAAGCAGACCCCTCACTTGTGCTCATGTGCTGAGCTCCTGTACCAGCTCTGGCCACAGTCTAGCCTTATAGGATTAACTTACACCTCTCTAATTATTTGTTCTGTCTTGTTTGACAATACAGAGATTTGCAGCTAAGTCTCTACTAAAAGAGCTGCCACCAGCACTTCTGTCAGCTGCCACACATTGTGCTACGCCACAATCAGAGGGACTGAATGGATATAGATTATATTTTGCACAGGGAATAAAACCTGGCTAAGTGATTCAGTTGGTGGGTGGAGAGAAAGGAATGTGGTCTTGCCTAACACAGAGGTGGCACAGAAGTAAGTCACTGAGTTAAATATGACTGCTACTTAAAACAAGATGAATATATTTGTGAGGCACATTTGCCAACATTTGTTCTCAGGAAGCAAACCCCACCTCTAGATGGGTCTGACAGCTGATCCATACGGAGCACAGAAAGCACATTCAGCATTGCAGAAACAGCTTTGCTCTTTCTTCATTTTTCCCTTCCCTTGAGGAGGATTGACAGTAACTGACTGTGGTTTCAGCATGACGGATGGGAGCTGTCTAGTCTGTGTGATCTGTCCATCTTCCAACACAGGTTTTCCCAGGCTTTTTCCTGGGCTAAGGCACATCTCTGCAGAGCATGCCACATGGATAGCCTTCTGCTACACTAGCTATGTTGAGTAAATAACAGAAGCTGCTTCCCACAGCTTAACAATCTTCTTTTCAGCCAAAGCCTCTTATGAGCCCTGGCCAGTGGGTCTAAAAGGGGAAGCATCGACAGTCCTGCCTGTGCTTATCTGTGTCTTGCTTGGGTGAGAAGACATCTCACCATCCCTCTGATGAGGGAGACCCTGAAATTTTTTCACAATGTGACAAAATTTACACATTTGGTACATGAATTATATAATCATATATAATCATATGACCAATTCTGTGCATTTTCTATAGAAATGCGTAGTTCTATGAACAACCAACTTATTGCTATTTTTATGTGCTTGGGACCAATTTAACTTCAGGGCTTTCAGACAGGAGTGTGTGGCTTGTGTGCGACTGGTGTCCCTGCCCTATCCCTAGAGCAGGGACCTGGTCACTTCCTCGCTAGGAGCTTCAAGCCAGTAGGAACAACAGAGTAAAGCCTGGAGCTTAGTGAGCAGTTTTTGAGGGTAATTGGTGGCCAATAACTGTCACGGGACTTCCGGTGGGATTTCAGAGCTTCCTTCTACTCTAATTCAATGGTTGTTGGCCTGGTCAGACTGTGCCAAACTTTTGCCTAGTATGAACACATCCATTCCGCGTACCAATAAGGCACTTGGGTTTCAGAAAACTCTCTGAAAGTGAAGAGAATTTAATGTCTATTCATGAAGGAAAAGATATTGGGACAGGCACTGGAAAGTGTTTGCTACTTTTTGAAATTCCAGCAACTGAATTTTAAAAGGAATGGCAGCCAAAAGAGAGCTACCCTTCTGAAAGAAACATTCATGGTAAAAAGTACTGGGCATACAGTTCTGCTCATTCATAGTTGGCAAGGGTCTGACATCTCAATTAGAAATTAGATGTTATAACATTTGTTACTGCAGTCATTAGAACCAAATGAATTTTGCTACACAGTTAACCCTTCCTGAAAAATGTGCTTACTTTTTTCCCTCTCACTGTCAATAATAAACTATATTAACTTCTTTTTTTTTCCCCTGCACTAAGATTTCAGAATTATTATTCATTTATAAACATTTGCTTTTTATAGGATTTTTGAAGTATTTTTGAGTATAAGCTTTCCTTTTAGAAGTAGAATTAGTGGATATAGAAGAACTAACAGTTCCCACTTAAAATGCCAAATGTATCTTCTTAACTTCAATTCACATCTAACACAAAAAACCCTGCAAGACACGGACATTCCTTGTAGTGATCAGCACTACTACTGTAGTCGCTTAAGTGTTTTAGTTCTGACATTTTAGTTCTGACATTCGAGATCAAGTGATCAATCACCAAATACTTCCCCTTAGATGTGGATTAGCAATCAATTGCCTTTCTTAGGCATATGCCAGGAACTTCTTCTCCTCCCCTCTGCAGTATGCATTTCATCTTGAAACAGCAGTTTAGCCTTTGCAAGACAAATCACCAAAACATTTTGGTGAGCTTTGGCAGGAAAGCCCCTGCCAGAGAGGTGAGAAGGGAAAATATCAGAGGGTTTCTGTCAACTCCTGACAGCGGCAGGGGTTTCCTTACATTTCCTAAAGAGCTGCTTTCTAAGCCTTGGCAAAGTGATTACCACTTCTATGGCTGCATTTCCCTGCATTTGGGGCCATCTGTCTTTACTCCTTCAATTCTGAAGTCAGAAAAGAAAATTATTTTCACATTAGCAACTCATTAAATGGCCCCAAATTTGTAGCACAATCTCTGCTGGAGCCAACCTCATTGTTTTTATACTTCCAGATATCTACTTGGAGGCATTGTCAGCTGAGCGGGGCTGCCTTACAGGCCTTCTGTCATGCACATGGGTAAGTGGGTGGGGTGGAGCTGTGTCACCCTCATCCATCATTCTCCATCATTGTCACCACCACCTGCAGAGACATCAACCTGTCAGTCAGTCAGGTCTGTCCGTCAATCTGGGCCCAAGGAGAGGATATAGGCAGTCAGTATCACCAGAGGGTAAGACTTTTCAGGGATATTTAGGACAGTTAGGCTACTGAAGGGTATGCAAACACTTAAGGAAGTTGCCTTTGAGATTGGTTTCTCATCACAAAAAGACATCAGGAGGTCAGGTACAGTGTAGATACTCATTGTGCAAATGCTCAGGGCTGTTAATGGCTAATCAATGCAAAAAAGTAATGCCTTTGGCATGAGGACAGCCATGCAGTTGTTCCAGTAAGCTCTCAGCACCTTTTTATGCTTCTTTAGCTGACACTGAGCACACTGATATATGGATTTATTTTGAAAATTGAGCTCAAACTCTTCTAAAGCTATCCTTCAAAACTCTCCAGTTTCCCCTCCCTGGAGTGGACTACTTATGGTTTCACTAACCTAAAGAGTCTGAACAGCAGGCTCTGTGGATGACAGTGGCCATGAGGGGTGAGTATGATACCTGGTAAAAACAACCTCCAGTACTTCTCCACTGGCTCCTCGCTACGCAACCTTGCTCGAAATGAAAGCACTCAGCTGATCTGTGACAGTGCACTGGCAAAAACAGGATCTTGTACAGCTACCAGGTAGCTGTCTGGGTGGGCTAGTCTGTGCAAGAATATTCTGTGCCACTTGGCGAATTCCATGCTAACAGATGAACAACTTTTAAATTGTTAGCCTCTAAACTGGCCATAGCAGTATGAACACTGTGGCAGAAATCCTCTTTGGGAATATCCCTGGGCTCCCTTCTCCTGGCCAGCAGTTGGAAGCAGATGGTGGATGCAGTTCTCTCTAGCGAAGACTTTCCAAAGCGGTTGTGTTACTGTGGTTTTTCCTAAGAGCTGATATGGTCCTGGGAAATGCAGCTGCATTTTAGGGGCTGAGCACAACATTTCCTGCATTGCATATGAAAAGCCTTCTGGGAATCAGAGGATATTAATCAATTTTAAATGTACCATTCCTTGCTTTTAAAAATCAGAGCTCCTTGCACATTGTCAAAGACTCCCTGAGCCCTTCTGTCACTGGAGTCGTTCACTGTGAAATGAGAACATGTTGCAGCATAGCTTATTAGGGAAGCTGGGGTGGTTCTGTTTGTTTGGATTTGTACAGAAAAAGGTTTTTCACAGGGAATGTGCTTTGATAGTCAGTCGTCCTGCCCCAGGCTGGATAGCATTTAGCCAGGAGCGTCTGACAAAGCTCCTGGGCCACGGACATCCACAAGGTGCTTGCAGCTGGCACAGATAGCTCATTAGAAATTCATTTTTTCCTGTCATAATAACAAAGTGCAGAGCAGCGGTGGCAACATAGTTTCGTATGGGAAAGCACACAAAAGGGGACAGCTGAAAGAAGCTGTGCTTTTCTCCTGTATTTCCAGCCTGATGGAATCATCTTCAAAGGAAGGGAGCAGCCTTGCCCGTCACCACTTTGCCTGAATCACTTGAATGGTATTATATACACCTACTGCATGCACGCTGGAGTGGCCAGTCTCTGGGAAACCCTGCCATCCGACCACCTTCCTTCTCCTGATGTTTTGTTTTCCTGCTCCTTGGGAACATCAGGCAAATAAAAACAGCATCCCTCGCTTGCGAGCTTCAGCAGTTTTGCAAGCATTGCAGAAACAGTATTTTGAGGCAAGAGGGGCCAACAGTGTTTTTTTATTTGGGGTGACAAGTCTGGCAAATTTGAGAATAACTCTAGTCTAATCTCCCAGTCAGTTTATTTGTACAGTGAGAGTAAAGCAGCAGGTTTACATGCAGAATTAAGAACAGAGTGATATTTCTGTTGTAACTGTAACTGCAACTGTTCAGATAATGTAATAACCAGTGTTAATAAAGGTCCTAAGTCGTTAGTCGCTGCAGAGATGGAGAGTGGCAATGAAGGACCCCTGTCATGTAACTGAGGACATCAATGCACCTTGATCCAAACTGCCAAAGCTGAGGAGAGAGGCAAGTCAGTTTCTGAAAGTCAGTAAATTTTACCTTCTTAAAAAGACAGAAGTCTGAAAAAGAACACACTTCAAAACTCTTTTCTCAACAGTTTTTTCTTTTCCACCTTCCTCTCCTTTTTTTTTCTCCTTGTGGCACCACAAACATTAGAAGAAATAAGAGGAGGATAGAGAAGAGAGGACAGACACAGAAGGTGAATTGGCCATGTGGCAATAGAAAAGGTCCGAGAACCAAGAACTGAAAATCCTCAGCCAAGGAAATTGTTGCAACTTTGAATCTTCCCTGTCATATGCAGACAAAAATCGTAGGTACTAATTTCTGCTTGCAAATGAACACTTTTTTTTTCCTGAGAGAAAGACAAAAAGAATCATGAAAAAAAAATCTAGTCACATCCATGTCCACATATTAAAAACTGGCATCTCACAGTCATGCCACCCATTGGTAATATGCAGAAAAATATTTTGGCAGTAATACAGCAAATTAACTCTCTTTTAATCACTGAATATGGACAGAAAGCTGCCAGAGAAGTAGGAGAGTACTGACTCATACAAACACAGTGTTTACAGTTTTCTGCAAAGAGAAATCCACTGATGATTTCCTTAGATTTGCTGTATGTGGTAGGTCTAGAGACCCAGCCAGTATCTCTAATTATTGTGGGATTTGAGGGACTGTGCAGGCAATGGCTGACCATGAGACAAAGGGCATTAGACAAAACATTGACACATTTCAGGAATACTGCCATCCATGCAAGAATATCATATAAATGCCTTTTCTATTCACAACAGCTAAACTGTGGACAATTTTGCTATAGACATAGGTAGTAGACTTGTGTTCAACAAATCTGGATTCAGTGTAGCTTGTTCAAAAGTATCTCAATGTACGAAGTCTAATTTTGGGCACTCTGAGAACTGTTATATAGTCCTCCAGAGAATTCTGGCTTTCTCCATTGCCTATATGAGAAACTGAGAAGGACTAAGCTGGCTATCTGAACTTCAGGCTAGCCTATATTTAGTTAGCTTTTTCCATCCCTCAAAGTCACATTTCAGAAACATCTTTCTAAAGCTTGCGGTACCACTAGCAATCAACACAAAAATTATCTTGACTCTTCCAGAAAATTAAATATTTTCAGAAATGAAAATTGATTTCCAAATGTATTATGTCTGAGCAGATGGGGTTACCCAACTAGCATGAGGTAAAACACAGAACCTAAGTGTGAAAAAAAACATCATAGTTATATCTTGGCTAATTTTAGCTGCCCAGACTTTTGGATTCTACTCTTGGCTCATCATCTCAGCTTCCCTCATGACTGAATGACTAGAATAATTTAGATGAGACATTGAACATTTGGGAAATTTCCATGAGTCCTGAGGTTGAAACTGAACCCTAGGTTGTTCCCCTTACAGCAGACAGACATATATCCTCATATGAAGGCTGCAGGCAGAACAAATGACATCGACCTGTGCCATGTTTTCTGATCCCAAGTACAAGTGCATAGGGCAACTCATATCCATGTTCCATCGGTGTGTGATAACACCGATGAGGACAATCCCTAGATTGTACTATACCTCAAACTAAGTCATTGTCAAGGAAAGCACTTAGGTGTCCCAAGCCTGACACTTTCCAAGGAGGGTAGCAACAAAACAACAGGGATGACTATGCAATGCAATGGTGCCTGAGCCCACACTTTGACCATATGCACATTTAGACATGGCCATGGATCTCTCTGTCATCCCTGCTAGAGACGACTATCACATAGAGCAGAGCAATATAGTGCAGCTGCGAAGAGTCGCAAAGGGATAATTCTAGATGAATGACCAACAGAAGTCTTTTTTCAAAATAACAAAAAAATATATTAGATCTACAGACAACCTGATGCATCGAAAAAGACTCCTTACAAAGAAAGTTCAGCTGATATACCAAGCATTAGGAGATAGGAAATCATCCAGCTAAGGTAAAGTGAAAGTGCCTTGAGGTTCTTTGTTTGTTTGCTTTCTTGCTTGTTTTGAAAGAGATATAGATATAGCGGGAAATGCAGGGAAATGTGTTACGATGACCATGAAATTTGCTTTGGTGAAGTTTATGAGATGCGCAGGTGAGCTGGAGCATTAATCAGGCAAGGATCTAGACAAGAGGCCACTTGGCTGGAATGTGAGATGGGTACTAATTCAGAGTATTTAAGTCTCTGTTAACTGCTGTCCTTGCAAGGCTCTCTGTTGATACTTAAGAGGGATTCCCACTTTTTCTAGACAAGAGTCAGAAGTGATGCCCTGCTAGATCTTGAAAAACATGTATTTCCACAATGGAAAAACATTATCCACACATTTCTAATCCATAGCATATCTGTAAGAGTTCAGAGCTATCCTGTAGAGTCTAAAGCACCTAATTCTGGCTGAGACTAAGAGCTGCTTCATAGACATGTGTAAAATTCCCCAAACCCCCAGAATACAAAACAAAAAGCTTGTCAGTTCCTGTACCACTTAGTTAGGAAGAGTTTTCTCTTCTTGCTGGACTGTGGCCTCTCTAGCCTGAGCCATGTTCTTGCATATCATCTCACCAATGCAGCCACAGAACAGCTGGATCTGGTGAGTCCAGACAGGCTCAGAAACCTGTATATATCCTTCCAAATACATAGTGTTGAGATTATATTGCAATTAAAATGCAGATAAAAGTTAGCAGTCAAATCCATTCACACAGTAGATTCAAATAATCTTTATCAAACAGCAATGGCTCAGGGATTTTGTGTCCTGCACTCAGATTGACCACCCAGAACTATTTTCTTGTTTCTGTTTTTATTCACAAGTTGAAATGCATGGCATGTGTCTCCTGCAGTGCCAACAGGGAGAGGAGCAAGCAGAGATGACAGAGGGGTTGACGTGGTCAGAGAACTAATGATGCTGAGGGGCTGCATTTGTTAATGGATGTCCAATAAGAGGCAATATGACCTCACTTCTCAAGAGAGTTAAGTAGTTTTTCTTGCTCTCAATCATAGATGGCTCTACTTACGTCATCTGTTAATTGCTGATATTCCCTAGCATGCTGCTTCTTTGCTGCACTGCATCATGGCTTGGGAAGCAGGGGAAGAGGGAAGAGGGAAAAAGAAAGAGTAAAAATCGTCACAGGCATCAGTGAACACTGACCATTTAAATATGGTCTCACTATCACACTCTCCTCAAGCCTGTGTAAGATGATGTGTCGGGGGTAGGAAATAGTATCAAGAGTTCAAGAGAGCTACACCTCATGTAGCTGGAGAGGATGTCAAAGACAGAGGTGCTTCTCCTGTCCTCAGCCCAAGGGCATGAGCACACAGCTTATCTCCATGGCATCTCAACAGCCTTTGTGAAGAGGTCTACCTTTTTGTAGATTTGGAGATCTCTGATCATAAAACACAACCAGAGAGTAACATATGCCTGTGACTTCAAGGTCAGTAATAACCAGGTATTTTGCCTGATGAAGCTTGCTGTGGTGTCTGGTGGCTTCCTCCTTCCTCAGCCGCTACCTCCTCAGTGAAGCAACCTAAGACAGAGGCAGCTCACTGTCTGGCACCCTATTTGTGAATAAGTTTGGTGAGTGTTGTTCACACAAAATTCCATTTCTGACCCATTTCTGGCAGCCTGTCCTGCTGTTGTCCCACAAGGTAAGGCACCGTCTGTTAGTGTGTGTAAAGGAGCATCAGAAAGCAAGCTGGGCTCTTGCTCAGTTGAAAAGTGAGTTGTCTTAGTTCAGGAATAAGAAATGGTTCCAGGAATGTTTAAACGTTTCAGAAGATGGTGGCAGACCCTAGCCCCCCAAACCAGAATGAGGATGAGGGGCTAGAAGGAGAAATGCGCAGTTCAGTGCCTGACCTGTCAATCACCAGTAACCACAATGTGTTTATACCCTCAGGGAAAAGAGCAAATGACCTTACAGTAAACAGCTGAGGGACCATGTGGCCCTTTGACATAGTAGGTTGCCTTTTAATCCTGGGTAATTACAAGTGGGCTCAAGCCCTGAAGGAAACGAGGTGTAAGGAGTTTGTCCCTAATGGACTCAGGGCCTGTTTTGTTCATGGTGATGCCAAATGCAAAACTCTCTTGTAAAAAAATCAGAGCAAGATGAGGCAGAGAAGGAACCAGGAATCTGCTGCTTAAACTGTCTTCTGTTCCTGTTTAGACTCTCTCCGGGTCCACTGCAGGAAT
>NW_010587860.1:191825-268498 GCF_000705375.1 Tinamus guttatus | reverse complement strand
AAGTGACATTTCCCACCTTGCTCCTAGCAGTTGTTTTTCTTGTTTGTTTGTTTTGTTCGGTATTTTTTCAACTTTTTTTTTTTTTTTTTACCTTTTTTTTTGGTGCCTTGATCGTAACTATTTTGAAAGTAACAGACTCCAAAATTCTTTAAATGTGTGAAATGATGGGAGAAAAAGTGTGAAATTGTAACAGTCTGCTTGCGGTTGATTAATAGAAATTTCTCCTAACAATCCCTGGACCCTTCTGGGGGTCATTGGAACGGAGCAGCTGTAAAGACAGCAGGAATAATTTAGAAGCTGCCCAATGGGGGCATGCAGATTTCGGAACAAGTGGGGAGAGTCCCATGCCCTTGTTCAGGCCAGTGGGAGATGATTGGCCACCACAGTGTCAAGTTAACATGCAGATTAGACTGCAAGGTGCTGCTATCCAGCCCTGAAAGGGTTATTTTGTTGTAAGGGAAATCACTGTTATCACTACTGTTTTTAATCCCTGAGCAGTGTCACCTATAAAGCCATTTTTCTGCTATATTACCAGATTTTTTGGCTGTGCTAAATAACTTCTAAATAAGTACTGTATTACAAAATGCTAATGAAGAAAATGTCCATCTATGGACAAAAAAATGCTGTTGTAGTGAGATTAGGGGAAGATTTGTTTCTTTTTTTTTTCCCCCTTTCTTGGTGATGGAAGAATCACCAGCAGCCGCACTTGCCGGGGCCTGGAGCAATTCAGCAATTCTGAGGCTGCTGGCGGAGGCAGCCAGCACCAAGGACAAGGGAGGCTGGACACATCCGCCCATGAGGACAAATATTTCTGTGCCTCGCACCAGGCACCCCAACCTGAACCTTTTTTTTTTTTTTTTTTTATGCAGCTCTATGTAGGCAAATGCTTTCGCCCTAAGAAAAATACAAAAGAAAACATCAAAGTAAATGTCCCCACACTGACATAAGGCTAGAATAATGGTGACCTACTAGCTAAAGACTAGGACGAATACTGAAAGTAATTCACTCCCCTCCATAACAATGGGGGACGTGTGACAATGATATATACCAGGAGGCGAGGAGAGCCACTTTTGTCGGGTAGGGATACCCCACAAACCCATTTGTAGGGAGATCAATACTGTCATAGGACAATTATCAAAGACTGTCAGCTCATCATATTTTCATACCATAAACAGCTCAAGGCGCCAGGGATGGCTTTCCTGCCGAAAACGCAGAGCAGAAATTTGAAGGGTGTGAAATCGACATGATTAATAATTATAGTTATTAGCACATGTACCAGCTGCTCATGTATGGTTTATCCCGTGATTTATGGGGCCATAAATGCCCATATCTGCTTCTGACGCGGCAAGGAGAGGGCATGCAGTCATGGGCAGAATGCGGTGGCCCTGGTGCCAGGAGCTTTGCTCCCCTCACTGGCAGCAAAATTAAAAAACAGCGACAAAAATGGGCCAAAATGTCACCCCTGCTCCACAGAAATGGAAAGAGCCCTTTTGTTTGCATGTCCGCCTTAACGGCTGCTGAAACCTGTCTGCTCAATGTCCCCAAAGCCTTTGAAGTTTGGATCCCAGCTCACAAGGGCCATAGTTTTCCCTTCCCCCCACAACTTCACGCGGTTGCCAGGCTGCAAACAATCACTATACATATTACAGATGAAACCACGAGGACCAACAACAGAAGAAGCAAAAACTAATTGTCTAGGTGCCAGAAGTTAAAGCTTTTGTTTCCAAATGCAATTTGATTCCCTGCTCTCCCACCTCCCTGCCCCAACACACACACACGATCCATTTGCAACATGGTTCATCATAGAAAATGATTTTACTTTGACACAATCGGAAAAAATGGTTCAAAATGACCGCACACAAGATATCACCCTCCTTCCTCCCAGTAAAAATGTCAGCGCATTAACTCTTCTGGGGTTATTGTTGACTTCTGAAGACTTATAACAACATTTCTTTCCTTGGCCAGAATGAGAAAACTTGGTTAGTTCTACAGAAAAGAATCACAACATGTCACTGCTCATGAATGTGGGGAAATGAAAAGAGCTGTGACTTAGTTTTCCGTAATATTCATAGCAATGGACTAACTGCGCCTTGTTCTCAAGCGCAGGCAGAACCAGTGCCCTGTTCCAGGGGTGCTACTCCCAGTTTGCACCAAAGTCAGGAGAAATGCTGCACCCTCCCCCGGGCTCAGACCCCTGCCTGGTGATCGCAGGGTGTGTGGTAAGCAGACTGACCGTGCTCACGTGGCATTTGGTGAAGTCTTACATGCCACAACGTTTCCTGAAACCTGCTGATCTCCTATTGACTTTGTGAACTGCAACCTCAGTGTGATCAAGTGTTTCCCATCTGGTGAAGATTAGTGCAGCTAAGAGACAACACAGTACTGTAATGTGTCCTGGGCACCAAAATATCAAGATACTCAAACAATCTCCAGCAAACACTGGAGCTATAATGAGGGCAAGGGGCCTATATCACTACACTTTCTGCCCCTTCCTTTCTATGAGAACGTGACAAGATGATGTAGCAACATAATGGCAAATGCATTAAGATGCTAAAATGATTACTGAATTATTCTGCTTTTAAATAAACTACATGTAGTTCCCATAATTTACAGTTAAGACCAATGCTAATAACATAACTTTACTATAAATAATTTATTCAGTGAATCTCCTAGAATCTATTTCTTTTCTTTTAGGAAATAATATTTTTGGTCCCAAGTTATTAGCCTGCATTTATGACAAGGTTTTGGTAAAAACTTGATATCCTCTAAGGAAAGAAAATAGTTCTTCTAAAAATATGTTTAGCTGAAAATAATGGGGTTTTCTTGAAAAGCCGTTTTAGCGGGTGAAAAAGGTCTTTAAGTGAAGTCAGTTGACATGTTCGCAAAATGCACACTTTCATCCAGTATTGAAATACATCCTTCAAGGAGTTTGTGAGCTTTTTCCTGAACGTGTTGTCTGGCTTTTCTACATGATCAAAAAGGTTTTGAAGTGCAAGTTACCAGTCATGCTGTGGCCAGTTTTTGGTGCCTTTCAGTGAGAAGCAGTCAAAACATCCACGGTCGCTTCCAGTCTGACACAATTTGGTAGCGTTGATCCTCTCACCCAACTGGCATTTGACCTCAGACCACGAGAGCCCGGAGATACGTGCTGGGTCTGCTCTCGAATTCAGCCCAGTCAGTGGCTGGTTGCATCACTGTAACTCCCTAGGCAGGTAGGGATTTGGGAAGAGCACGTCCCGTAATCCCCAGGAAAGTCCCTGGGTACTAGCTAAGGCACTGGGGAGGCTTGCTGCCACCAGGTGCTTGTGGAAGGGTGAGGGAGAAGAATCTCCGGGAGAAGAATCCGTTTTTTTCCCTCCAGGAGGGCTCTCACACTCCTAGCAAACCCTCACTGCCTGAGCATATCATGCTCATGTCTTGAGCTGAGCCTAAAGTTACTGTGTGTGCATGTACATGTGCATAAACCAGAGAGCTATGAAAACACTAGGCAGATTCAGGAAGATGCCTGCTTCATTTAAACATTCTCATAGGGGAGTAATCTCTCTTTGGGCAAAGAGCTCAGCATCAAAATGTTAATCTTCACACTCCCCCTTTGTTTATCCAGGGTAGATTGGGAATCCTCTTTCATTATACTAGAGTGTGGCAAGAATGAATTAGTTTTTTTTATGGATATGGGCATACTGATATGGAGTTTTAGAAATATTATACATATCAAAAATTCTTAAATGTCAAATTATACTGGAATACTCCCTTCCCATTAGCTAATCTTATTATATGAGGCAACAGAAGTGACCATCAAGTCTGAGTCTACAACCTTTTTTTATGGAGGAACCTATATGCATGGTCATACAAATACATGTATGTTTAAACAACTCTGCACAACCACATCTGTATTATACGTATTTAACTGTAAAACATAACATATAACATATAATATATAACATATAACATAAAACATATAGCTAAAACCCCACTGAGGGCTGAGACAAGAAGGAAATATAATGGCAAAGAAAAATCTTACATGGGTAAAGTAAGGAAAACTAACTTGCATATTCCTAAAGAGAAAAAAAAAAGAACTGTAACTGTTGGGTTTTATATATGTATGCATACTCAGCATGTAACACAAAGGGAGTTATTAAGAAATGGTTAACTGCTGCTTACATTGGATCACTTACTTAAAATGGCACAAAAGCAAGCTTTCTTCTATTATATGCATTTACATAAGTTCTGCTTAGATTTAACTCTCAAGCTGTATAGCAATATATATGGTTTCATTGAAGTGACACTAATTTTTGTTGCTGAGATTCAAATAGATTGAACATTTCTGTTCTTATGGAAAATAAATGGTTTTACAGCATGCTGGTAACATCTGTTATAGGGCCAGGGGAAGGAACATGCACATGGACAGTATATCTCAAAAACTCAGCTCCTGGTAAATCCTCTCTGAATATTTGCTTATATGCAAATCCTTATTCTCAGCACTTTCTTAACGCTCACTTGGCTCAGACTATGTGCTGTGGCCCAGCCCCTAAGATGCTGGGGCTAAGGCAAACCTTGCTTGGGCAGGCAACAGAGTGCTCACAACACCAAGGTTTCCTAACAGGCCTGAAACTTGTAGCTATTTCAGGTGAGAAATAAGTAGAACCACCAGTTTAGTAGGATGGCTTTAATACAAGGCAGTCTGTAAGATAACTTCTGCTTGTTTTTTTTTTCACAGTCTTATAACACTGTGTATCAGACAGACCAAAAGATATCATGGATTTGTTTATTTTGTGTTGGCATGATTTCATGCAGATTTTTAGGAAAAAGAAAAAAGAGGAAATATGTGACTACCTTACTGAAAGTGTCCTGAATAAACGAAGGAGTCAGGTGACAGAGTGACCAAGGAAGCCCACATGGTAGTTGTCTAGTGGAACTTACCACTGTATACGTTTATATGTAGATATGAATGTGCACATTCGTGTACATGTGAATGCATATGAAATGTGTGTCATTCTCTCCTCATTCAATAATGTTTTAGACTACCTCTAGCAAAAATAGATTAAATGAGTCATCTCTACATGATTTAGCGCTTCTCCCTACTTGACTCCCTTACCTCGAACCTCTGCTGTCCTCTACCTAGCTGGCTGTTCTTTCAAAGCTGTTCCCTTGCACCTCTTGCTCCTGCCTCTTCTTCCTACAGTAGTTTTCAAACAGCTATTTTTCTTTCCCGGTCATCTAGCATCCAGCAGATCATAAAATGAAGCCCTTGTTTTAAGGTGAGCCAGGCAGGATTCAGAATTATAGCAGAAGCAACATTTAGTAATGTATTTTAATAAAGTTGACTGCTCTCAGAAGATAAAATTGTCAATAAAAGTTAAAAATAATTTGATCGGCAGACGGAATCCTGATTTCCTATGTGAAGGTGTATTACAGTGAATTATTGGATTTAAAGAAAGTAAGGAGAGCTACCATTTCCGGAGAATGATATGTAGGCAGGAGAATGTAGTTAGAGATAGCTTAGGTGCAAGGAGTCTAAACATCACTATTGGAAAACAAAACTCTACAAGGAGCATTTATAGCAATTCAATACCAATCATAGCTGTTTAACTAGTTGGATAATATGTTACCCAGCTATTCTGAAATTTTTCTAAAGAACAGTTAGGCAGAAATGGGCATCTGCTCAGATCACTCAATTCAAAACAAACCATTTGCATAATAAATATTTGCAGAGGAGCCAGTGGGTGGAGTTTAGGCAAGTGCACAGATGAACATAAAAAGCAAATATGGTTAGAAAAAAGCTAGGTTTAATTACTGGTGAAAAATAAAACCAAACCAAAGTTCCAACTATTTCTTTAACTACTTTAAAAATCAGTGCAAATATATCTAACATGTCCATTTGCCTCTTTCTGTGATCACCAGTTTCTTCATGTTTATCTCTAAATAATAGGAATCAGTAGTCTTGTTCCAGTGACCTCAGAATTTCATTTGCAAATGAATAATTTGAGAGTGTATATGTATGTGTCCTTCTGTAAGTATGCAAGAGAAGTGGATGGCAAGTAATGGAGAACAGAATGGCAGGATCTGCAGCACCAGTCCCAAAGAAACCTGCTTCACAACAGCCCCTAGGTAAAAAACAGCTTTTTAAAAATTATTATTTTCTTAATATCAGAAGTTTGGCCAGATAGTGCCCCAGGACTGAGTTTCAGGATGCATCGCAGGAAATTCAGCAGCACCTCCTACCTCCTGTGGTCTCCTTCCAGTTGTAGTTTGTCCATCACTAGCAGCTTATTAAGCCAGCTCCTCGGAAGGAAACAGCAGCAGTATCCAGAACCCTGGAGTAGCACAAAGTCTCTGTTACGCTCGGTGCTGCACAAATACAGATAGGAAAGCTGTTTTCCCCCCTAAATGTTCTTAAACCAGAAATAAAGCAAGTGACAACAGGCAAATCCAGGGAACTGATGGCAGGCCACATAGAAGAAAAGCAGTAATGCTGGCTATCAGCATTATTACTGACTGTGAGCTTTATGTACCATCCCTGTTCTGAGTAGGTGCAAAGTTTTAGTTTGTTTCCAGAGTTAGTAGTAATGTGCAAATGAATGAATAGAAGTTTTAAATGATTTATAGCATTTGATTAGACTCACTGTTGATTACAGACATCTCAGAGAAAGGTTGACTAAGGGAGAGGGAATTTAGAGGAGAATGCTAAAAAGAGCAGAAAACGAGCTAGAAGGGTGAAGAAGCAAAAAAAAAACCACCAAATTTCTTGGCTCTGAAGACAAATAAATTAGGCTAGAAGCACATAAGAGAGAAAAGGATGTCTGGTGACATGGCAGAAGAGCCAGGGAAGACCAGTGTGGTGAAGTCCTTGGCATATTACCAGCATGAGAAAACTTGATGAACATTGAATACAAGTGCATTCTTCATGGGGCTTCTGCCTCCCTGAGCAACACAGAAGCTCCTCTGTGGTGAGGAGGATGTAAGAGACCTCTGCATGGCAATATGTAGTGCTGACATATCAAAGATGACGAGAGTTTTCTTCAGAACGGAGTTTTACGAAAATACATGATCATCTGTGGTCAGCAAACAAGTCCATAATGTTGTGTCTATCATAGCACAAATAGTGTATTAATGGAGCCATTAATCACCATCAAAACTGTATTAGGAGTGAAGATAGCCAAAGAGAGCTTAACTGACAGCAAGTGGCCATAAACCTGTCCAGAAACTAATTTGATTACCATCATACCAGCATCTGTGCCACTTATGAGGGTTCATTTTTTTGATGAAATTAAGTAGACAAGTCATTCATGCGTATAATAGACATCTAAATCATGGTAAACGTTGCTGGCAAGAGAAGTAGTTAAAGAAAGTGGGAGATTGTTTTGCAGGTGAAATTCCAGGGAAAACACACCAGTGGTGTCACAACAGTTGGTTAGAAAACCATTGTCAAACTCATCCTGCCAAGCAGTGAGTGAGAAATGTTTTGGATCCACATTCAGTGGAATAAACACTGCTGAAAGTCAGGGGATGTTGGGAGCCTCTAGCTATTTACAAGAAGGACGGCTTTTGCCAATATAAACTCTTGCTCTTTATCGGCAATAAATATTCCCTACAAACAATCTGTTTTATTCATAGACAGTTGGACCCATTATGTTTTGGTCTTGACAGACGGGACAGTAGGATGCTGCATTTAAATGACAGAGACTGTAGAGGAATGTATTTCCAGATGATAACTGAGCCTGGAGCTTCCACATAAATCAGAGGAGGGAAATTATTCTATAAGAAATATGTTCAGATTTCAACCTCATAAATACAGAAAGAAACAAAATTTTCAAGGTTTCTTAACTTTATGTGAACATTTGAATGATCATTTTAGGCAGCTACTGAGAAATTCACATGTGCTATTAGCAATGTTCTGCATATGAGCACTCTTTCAGCAAAGGAAAAAATAAGACTGTCTTGTCCACGCTCATCAGAGGGGCACGTCACCTGAAAAGGTCTCCATTCTGGACACTAAGAATAACTGGATTTTGCTGGCAGAACAAAACTGTTTAATTGCTAATATAAGAAAAAACATAGAATACAAATCACAATTTTCTAATACAGCTAGAGGTGAACGTGCAGCATGTTACAGAGCTGCTGCTCAAAGCAAGGGGTGAGAGCTCACATACCAGACAATAAAGTGCTTGAAAACCAGGTGAAAAAAATGCCTCTCCTAACTTGCTGCATTCAGATAGACATAGCATGGCTTATGCTCTTAGGCCACTTCAACTGCACCCCACATAGGTGCTGTACATATGCTGAATGTGTAATATAATTGAATATGGAACAGGAAGGGGATTGATCCCCTGAGAGGGAGACTGTTTCTTCAAACTAGACATTAGTGATAGAGTGAGTGACATTTATCTCCAGCCCTTTTATGAATCACTGAGATGCAAACAGTGAACACCTTGCCTTCGCTGTGAGCTGTGCCTCCAGCCATGGGAAGCTGCCTGCCATTCACAAGCCATTGCCTTGTAGGCAGCTCCATCTTACCTGAGTTCGCAGATGGGCCATTCCCCAGGTGGATCTGGCAAAACGCTTCTCATTAATCATCACTTAAAGCCCTCTCAGTGGGAAGACCTCAGGTTAGACATCATTTGGAAACAAATTGGGTGAAAAATAGCTCTGACAATAAGAAGCCCACACAGAATTCCCCTGTGAGAGCTTCAGCAGTGTGAAAACAGACTCTTGCAGGACACTAAATGATCTGTCAGTTAGCAAATGACATTATAATCCAGTTTTATGCCATAGACAAATCAAAGCATTTGCTGCACCTTCCTCATTTTTCTCCTGTTTTCCCGTTTACCTTCTGTAAAGTGATGGGATATTCGAGGTGGGGGATGAGGGAAGAAAAGAGCCTGCTATAGAATTTACAAAATGCCTTTTTTAAAAAAAAAATAGCAAAGGTGAAATAGTATTAGATTTTTCATGTCAAGTGATTTTTGCCACATTGACAGGAAAGAAAACTTTTAAAAAAGGAGGCAGAGTGTTTTGAGCTGTGATTCTGGAAAGAGCAACTGAGATTTTCTAATTCTCATTTGCCTTTACTCCCAGTCCCTTTGGCTACCCCTTTTTAGATTTATTAGCAGAGATACAGATTCTGCACACACCTAACTTTTTGGAAACAGTGGACTTAGTGATATGCTTAAGTAAGAGCTGTACTTCTGCACCGTTCGAATCAGGGTTGAAAGACTTACCTCATAGACTGTGAAGCCTATTTATACAACACTCTGGAGACTTGAATAACTATTTACATAGCGTGACTAATCTTAGAGAAAAGTTAAGGTAGAGGCTAAGCAGTTTAACAGAAGTCATCTCTTTTTACCCAGAACACATTGCAGATGTTCACGAGGCCTAACTCTCCTGAAACAGAAGGAAACAAACCAAAATCCAAATATGTTTTCCTTACTTCTGCTTTGGTTGAACTGTGTGGGCTGAAGTCCATTTGCTTTACAAGTGACTGCTTTTCTGAATAGAAGTTGCAGTAAGTATTTCTAAGCATAATCCTTGTGTGCTCAAGAAGCAGCCATGGCAGCCTGGTTATTCCACAGTAAATGACATAATTCATTTTCAAGCACCAATACTTCATACTGGTGGTGATTCTGGGCCCACAGGGCCTTTAAGTAAGCTTGAAAGCGGTGCCCTTTCTCTGTCTCAAGCATCGTTTCTTTTCTCAAGCAAATTCGTCTCCCCCAAGAGTAAATTCATCTGGGGGTGGACAACAAAAACATGAAGGTGACAAAAGGACATGGAACTTCTAAACAGGATCCAGTGTAGAGCGACAAAGATTCTTAAGGGACTTGAAATCTATCTTATGAGGAAAGACTAAGAGAGCTAGGGCTGTTTAGCCTGGAGAAGCGAAGATTGAGAGGGGATCTTATCAATATGTACAAATACCTGAGGGGAGAATAAAAAGAGGATGGCAACAAACTCTTCTCAGTGGTGGCCAGCAACAGAATAAGAGGTAATGGGTATAAATTAAAATACAGAAGGTTTCATCTGCATATGAGGAATAATTTTACTGTGAGGGTGACAGAGCCCTGGAACAGGCTGCCCAGAGAGGTTGTGGAGTCTCCTTCTCTGGAGATCTTCAAAACCCACCTGGATGTCACTCTGTGCCACGTGCTCTAGGTGACCCTGCTTGAGCAGGGGGGCTGGACTAGATGATCTCTAGAGGTCCCTTCCAACCTCAACCATTCTGTGATTCTGTGAATTCACCCAAACTGAAGAAACAAATTGTAGTAAAGGGGCAAGTCATGCATTCTTCACATAAAGCCATGAAATACACTCCAGCTACAACACATGGGCATGGACACAGGCAAAACTTGCTACCATAGGGGACTGAATCATAACAGGATAATGTTGATGTTTTTTCTTCTTGATGTTGTCTCATACAGGCTTATCTACACTAATACCTGTGCACATATTATATTAGCAAGGACTAAGGGCCAATATTTTAGTGGCTCCCAGGTATGATGTCCAGCGTCTCTGCAAAAGATAATTTTTTTTTGAAGTCTCTCCATTGACAGTCATAGCACAATAGGCTTTGGAGTTACAGGTAACAGACATTTACCCTTCTGTGAGTCCAAGCAGGCCATTATCAGCTGAGGGTCACCACTGCATGACAGCACTACCAAATATTGTGAGACTTGGGTGCTGCCCAGCAGACCTTTGAGGTTTGATCTCATAGTTTCCCTTTTCCACTGAAATATATTAAGGTATTGAAGACACCTTGCTCTCATCCTTTGCTGTTAGTATCTTGCCTGGAGTGAATCAGTGGCTTCCACCATGGTTCTGGCAGTATCTACCCATAGAGGCTGGCTCAGTTTTCTGATGTTAGGGTTCAAAGAAGACCTCACAGGGTGGTTGACCCTGGTCCTGAATTATTTTTTTCTTTCAACATGATTCGTCCAAGACATGGGAGAGACATGCATGGAGGGTCTCAATCCGCACCTTGCTGGAGTGCCTCGCCAAACCCCATGCATCACTGCCCTCTGCCTTGAATATCCACGTGCGCTCCCCAGCATGATCACTTCCTAAGAACTGAGAGCAAAGACAATTATTCAGGAAGCACACAACCCAGGCTTTCCGCTCTACACATCACCTTTCCACAGCCGTTCCTTTCCACTCTATGCATCCCCTTGCACCATGAACAGATTCACTGCAGTCAGACTTAAATTTTTTCCATGGCATATTGCTGTCAGATTTCCAATAATGGCCTCAAGGTGTTGTGAAAGGGGCGCTGTTCTAGCACTCGTCCCAACTCAATATGTTTGCACCTCTCTGCTGGCCTTGGAAACGCTGGGGATGAAGCCAGCTTCACTCATCACACAGAATTAGTGAGCGCGTGAGTGTCTTTGCATGGCAGCCCTGCACAGCAGTCAGCAAGTAAGAAGATTTATTGCTTTATTTGACACTCTGTTATTCACTAACTGAGCATGACACATCTGGGACTAGGAACCATCTATTTGACATCAGCGAGCCTTTTTTGCATTGATTGAGTTTATCCAGTTCATGCCCAGAATACAAGCTGTGTAAGGGAAGACCCCCAAAATGGGCTAGAACGGGAGTTGCTGGTTTTATTTTTTTCCAAAGGAAAGCATAGGATGGAAAAATGACCTCATGTGTTACAGAGCAAGGAGAGGTACTGTCAGTCATCCTTCTTGTCTTGAGGCACCATAATGATGAGAAACCATTTATTTAATCTTGATAGACCAGTGGGGAAGCACAGATCAAAAGCCTGTGTATAAGAGCAATGTCTGGGGCCTTAGTGAAATTAAATGACCTTGCTCAACTCAAAGATCAGAACATGCAGACTGTACCTTGTTGCACTGGTCAGGGCACAAGTTTCTGTTTGGAAACTAGGAAAGCCAGTAACTGCTTCTTCCTTTTGCTCCCCAGTGGCAGAGACAGACCCGCATGCACTTGGGTGGATCTTTCTGACAAATTAGCCCTGTGGCAGCCCTCAGTTTACAGAACTGCTCAAAAAAAGACAGTCTGGAGACAGGTTCCTCAGGTGAGGGCCAACATCGTCTTACGGGAGATAGATGATCTCAGATCAGTACTGAATCTGGTCAAGCCACCTTGGAGCAAGGGGAGAAGAGCTCAAAATTTTGGCTTGTCCTGGCTCACATGTAACATAAGGAAGATTAAGTCATTGTCAGGGCACGTAGGCCTATGGAGTGAGTTATGAGGGACAGTGTTTACCTCTGACTTTTTCAAATCTAACTTCAACTTTAAAATAAGTGGGCGTAACCACTATTCACTGCTGCCAAAGAGAGATGCCATCTCATGTTTGGGCAAAGTGTTTTTTAGCTGCCAAATCCTTCTGCTTGACAAACCTAATCATTAAGGTGCAGTCAGCAAGACACAACAGGAGCAGACCTCGTACCACAGGACCTAACTTGCTCTTAACTAGATAGAAAATACAGAAAAGCAAGAAAACCTCATCTATTTCACACAGAGCTTATATACAATTCTAAATGCTCTTATGCTGCTTATAAGGTCTGGGGGATATCTGGAATAATGAAGAAATTGGCCCTTCATGTGAGATATAGACAAACAAAGACCTTTCTGTTTGGGCATTAAATCAAAACTGTTCCTAAACACTTTGAACACTTGAAATACTTTTATGAATCCCAAAGGGAGAGTTCCTGCTTCCAAAATGGAATTTTATATTTTTTTCTCACTTGTAATTGCTCCCAAGTCTTTAATTAAACAGCTCCCTATGCTGCTGAGCTCCAAGAACTTTTTTTGTTGCTGTTATGTTGCAGTTTTAAAAAGGATATTTACTCAGCAGGGGAATTTAACCTGGAGCTTCATCTCTTTTAGTCACTTGGTCATGAAGAAGAATATTTTCTCTTCTTCATATGTAGATGTTGATAGGACAGTACAAAACCAAATAGCTCTGTAGAGAAATTATATTCAGGAGAGAGAAAGAAAGAAGTGAGCAGTCATGAGTAAAACATGACAGTGATCAATCTCCTGTTTTAAATCTAATAGTGCTCCTTGTTTTTTTGGAGAGCACTTATCACACATGAAAACCACTAGATTAGCAGCACTGACACATGAGCTTTTCCTGTGATGCTGCTCTCAGAATCAAACCCACCGAGACCTACAGCAGCAGCAGTGGGCTCCAGCACAGCACCCTCCCACCTACACGGCAGCCAAAGAAATCGGGAATTTCCTTGTTCTTCATTTGTATGCTCTTTGCCGGGGATCTGTCCTCAGCTCTTCCTAAACTATTTCCTCCTTCAAACACATCTGCCTGCTCACAGCACTGGCCAGAAAGCCTGGGGCTTCAAAAACACAAGTCTCAAAATCCCTGACATAGTTCAGAGCTATGCTGACTCTCTAAGTCGCGTGTAAACCAGAGCTATTTGCTTAGTCTTTCTCACTCTGTAAATACCATATTCTAGTCTGTTATGACCACTTTGAGCACTCAGCAATGCATTCGGGAAGAGCTGACATCCCACAGCAAGTAGATATGCAACAATTTCTCTCGTACATTGAGTCTTACCTGAAGTTGAGTAATATGAGATTGCAACACAGAAGTATTCCTCTAATAACTAAAAAAATAGGTCTATGTAATGTTGTTACCAAAGAGATAATGAATTGATGAATTGTTCTTCCTTTTTTTAAAAAAAGAAAAAAAAAAGAAAAGTTTTTAGCTATAGTTGGCTTTGTCCTGATAAATTCCACAGTTTGGTGATGCCATATTTGGTGATTCTCATATTCTTTTATAACATTTTATGTCAGACCATAGGGAGTCTGAAAAATTTAGGTCAATAAATTTTCCATCATCTTTTAAATACTGACAAATACAAATTATGATGTGCATTGGACCTTTTTTTTTTGCATTCATTAATTGCCAACTCATAAAAACTTTCAGAGAAGTAGAAGGGGCCAGCCTCTTTTCAGTGGTGGCCACTGACAGAGTTAGAGACACAAACTGAAGTGGCCACAAACTGAAGTACCAAAAGTTCCACGGGAACTTAAGGGAAAAAATTTTAACAGTGAGGGTAATGGAGCACTGGACCAGACTGCCCAGAGAGGTTGTGGAATCTCCTTCTCCGGAGATCTTCAGAAGCCACTTGGACGCAGTCCTGTGCCACGTGCTCTAGGTGACCCTGCGTGTGCAGGGTGGGGGTTGGACTAGATGACCTCTAGAGGTCCCTTCCAACCTTAATGATTCTATGATTCTATGATAAGCAGTGAGGTTCTCAGTAAAACTTCTCAGGTATATTACTTCGTACTTATGGCCATTTCGGTAGACGTCTATCTTTTAGGCACATTAAATATCCATGCAATGGACTTCCCCAGCTGAGGACCTCTAGCCCTTGCATCCCTCTTAGCTTTGTGGAAGCTATAATGTTTCATATCCTTCCATGAAGTACCACTTCTGTTTCCAAAGACCATAGGAAAATTCTGATCAGCATTAAAGCACTTTTATAAATGTCAAATTCCTCCGTATTTTTTCACGGCTTGCCAGATATGAGGCCAATTACATCAGTCTTTTCCATACTCAAGTAGTCTAACATCAGCTGTCCTCAGACTTTTGGAATAGTGGCTGTTTTCTGTGTTTTTCATACTTCCTATGTAAATTCCTTCAGATTTCTTGCGTGTGGCCCAAACTTTATGTACTCACCTGCCCTTCTTCTGGAAAGAATTGTGACAGGGACATCTACAACACCATGTTCACATGCCATCAGGTTTGGGAATCACTGCATTTATTAGATGAGTCTGGTGATTAGTATATTTCAGTGACAAGCTTCTTCCATCACATCCATTAAGGTCCCAGTCTCTGAGATTACTCATCTTTCTAATCAGAAAGCAGCGTGCCTGAGGAAGACATTTTTCTGGAAAATTTGGCAGTGAGGACTCTTAGAAAGAAAACTTTCCCATCAGTTTTGGTAACTGAGGCAGTCAGGAAGGGCTGCACTGCTTTTGAGCTTAGGCTATTTCCAGATGTTCGTGAAGCTTCATAAACTAACCTTGCACAGAGAAAACATAACTCTCCTCAGCTTGTCTATCCAGCCAATACTCTAGCAGTATTTTAGCTCAGAACAACTCCCTTGTCTTTCACATGTTATGATACCACCACTATTTACAGGGTGAGATCTGTCATAAAAATATATAGCAGTAAAGCTGTTAAATACAAGAAAATGCAAAGGTCTTTAAAACCAAATAAACTGTGTGGTAGGAATGATACTTCTTATTTATCATATCTAATCCCCACATGCTTCCAGACATGCAATAGGTTTGCTTTACTGCCGAACAAATATGATTTACTGGGAGAAATAAACCATCCCATTGGGACCTGCTCTGGGGTGTAGTGGGTGCTGCAAGGTGTCGGTGTCAGCATTGCATCAGTATCCAGCCTTTCTGGCTGCAGTACATTTTTACTACTGTCAGTACTGCAAAGCTAATGCAGAATAATGCTTGGCCCTAACCCCTATTTTTAGAGCTATATATAAGAACTTGAGCACCAGAAGACAGTGCCAGTAAACAGGAACTGAAATCCGTAAGTCCCACAAAGGCTGTTCCTACAGCTCTGCATGTTCCTTTAAAGACACCTCAGATGCAAATTCATCTGCTGTAAAGCAGTCTCCTAGCATGCCTCAGAGTAGCTAAGAGCAGGGAAGGAATACATATTTCACGTCTGGAAAGGGACACAATGTGATGCAGGGAAAAAAAAAAAAAAGGCATTTCCAGATCCCAGAGACCAGTGCAACATGTGAGCCTTTCCCACTTACCCCTACGAGGGGCTGTTACCAACAGAACTTGCCATAAGCAGAGGTTCATCTTCTTGCTGCTCTTCCCTCAGCGGATGTAGGGATGCAAGCCTGCTTCCTAAATCCTAAATCTTTGTCCCCGGCTCCTTGGAGGGCTGGAGGGCTGCTCCCTCCTCCTCCCTGCCATCACGCAGCCTCTCCGTGTGGACTTAGGAAAGTGTTGCACACAGCTTCAGTAGCTACCCAGGGAAGGGGACATCTTTCCTGTTCTCTAGGAGATTCCTAACAGTTGCTTTTAAAACAAGCAAAACTCCATCTAGAACAAATAACGTAGATACCAGCTGTCACACTCATATACGGTTATTAAGCAAAGGTGAGGTAAGTAAGTATCAGAGCACCACTTTAAGGATCTTGAGAGCCACAATGGATCAAAAACTCATCTTTGTTCGTGTAGGCTAAATAAATAAATAAATAAATAAAAATACTGTTTTCACTGTCATTTAGCTGATTGCTTGAAACGGGAGGAAGCAAACTTGTTTGGAAAATGTGCTACTCAGCCCTAGCCCTTTTACAGCAATCATTTAGGAAACTGGTGAATTCAAACAAGACATGACTCATTTGGATGATGAGCAGATTTTCTTAACTTAATACTTTATTTGAGAAAGATAGTAAAAGTTGCAAAAGTAAGCCCCCAACTTTTAAGATACTTTTCAATTCTGTGATCAGCATAAGGCTCACAACCTTGACGACTTGACAAGAAGTTCTTGATGTCTAGTGGAAATCAATATGGAAGACCATGTCATCTCTATATAGGATCTCAAATATGAATTAGATAAAACATATTCAATGGAGTGGAATATAACTAGGAACTTAAGCAAACCCTGTAAAGTCTAATGAACGCTAACAAAACAACCCCATAAGTAACTCATTCCCATATGACTAGACACAGATTGAGCTGCTACTGGGGATCATACGGTATGTGACAGTGATATAAAAAGCAAGTGCAGGGACTGCATTTTCTCCCATCGCACCAGTGTAAGGAGACCCAGTGAGTTCTGTCCAGCTGTCATAAGGTTACTCCTGTAATAACAGCACTAAGGTGCTACAAAAAATCCCACTTTAAACTAAGTTGAGAACTGGGATGTCACCTGGGCCAATTTCTACAGTATATAAGTCTGGGAGAATTTTAAAATCAGCAAGTCCCTTCAGAAATCCAAAGAAAGGACTGAAATAATATCAAAGAATATTTATTTGATTGAAGGGAATGTATCTGCCTCTCCAACAATAAATGTCTGGATGTTTGAGCCTCCTGGGCTCACGCCTGAAACCTTCCATGTATTCACTCTCTCTGTCTCTTACACTAATCTCAAATTTTACCATCAATCTGTCACAACAAAACTAAGCGATCCATTTTTGAGTTCAGGGAGGAATTAAATCAGATTACGGTTCATACTGATCAAAATCAAAATCATAAAGCCACACCACTGCTGTCATTACAGTGATCCTGGACTATCCAGACAGATGAGTTCAAGAGCTAAGGGATTATGAAGAGGAAAGTGGTGAAAGCGGTTTTAGGTACTAGAAGAGTCTATCATGAATCCTCAGGGGATATGTGCTTCTTTTCTCTTTGGAAATAAATAAATAATTTCAGCTATTTCTTCTGATCCCCACATCTCTATTTTCTTTTTTCGAATATTGCAATGATCTTTGGACATTTAAAATGTTATATTTTATAAGTGACAGTCATCAGGAGCTGATCAACCGCTCCTGTACTAGCTACAAACAAAAACATTTTGGGTTATGACTTGTGTAGAGCAAATTTCACAAAACTGCCAATGGGAGAGATCCAGAGCTGGCTGAGGAACATATCCTTAAGGATATGCTGTGCATTATGGCCTCTCCTTTAATCCATTTTAAATTACATGCATTTATGCTAAAAGTCTTCCAAAGGCTGTTTTCACTGGAACAAATATCTTTGACTCTGGACATGCTACACAGTGACTTCAGGAAGAGCTCAGAGTTTGTCAACACTGTAGGAATCAGTTTTTTTCCCTTACTTTTGGGTTGTTACATGATTAAAACAGCTAACTAACTTTGGCACCAAAAATGTGTTAACTGCTGCTTTGTGCCTTCAGCTGTGCAGATCCCAAATATGCTACACAGAATGTAAAATCATCCTCTGAGCATGTCGATATACTTGAGGTATTTGTTTCTTCCTTTCCATGGTATGAAAGAGAAGGACAGCAAACGGCTAGGCAGAAGGGTTAACTCTGCAATGCCGCTGGGCAGGGAAAGGGTGGAGGTATTTGCATAGAATAGCATCTGGAATCTGTGTGTCCTCAAATACTTTGAAGGGGGAAGCAGTTTTCCACATTCATTACAGCCTGGTAAGGAAGAGGAGAAAAGAAGCAAGCAGGGATAGAAAAGGGACAGGGGACTCCTTTTGTATCTGTGTCCAATATGGTTTCTTTTGATTTTTCGTTCTCCATAGTCAAGAGCTCCCCATGGGTTCTCATCTGTTACCCAGGCTCTGCCATACCTGCCTGCCTGTGTGAAAACGGCTCAGCTGCCGGCGCTGGATGAGGCTAAGAGATCACATCTATCTCTCTGGCGTCTACTGAGCGCACGGGGCTCCAAGATCACGCCCTGGACAAGAGCACAAAAGCAGGTCTGTATGGAGCCAGCCAACCTTCTGCATCGTCTGCGCCTCATTGTGCAGACACCGGAGGTCAAAACTCACCGGCTTTCCCCGCGCGGGTGTGTGTGTTTGTGCACGTGTGTGTGGCAGAGAGGGAGCCGGCGCAAGGAGACACTGCGAGGTTACGGCTACAGTGTTGTTTTACTCCATCATTCTGGTAGCAATCATTAGGATAAACAACATTTCAAAAGCACTGGGGAAAAGGTATATGTGTGTGTGTCTGTGTGCATGTGTATAAACCTATAGAGATTGAGATTGAAATGGAAATAGTTATACAAATAGATATAGAGGCAGAGATAAAGAAATATAGACGCGTCCTTGCTAAACCTAAAATACAATGTTCATAGACAAACAAGTGCAAATGAAATGCCTTTTCCTGTTCTGCTAGACAGAAAGAGATGTCTAAACTTGCATTTAGAAAGGGAAGGGGAAGAATGGGATTAAAAACATAAGTGAATAAAAATGCCTCCTGACTGAACACAAGTCTGCTGCCAGTAAGGGGGCAGGAACAGAGAAATTCTGAGCAAACAGAGAAGAAATCCAGAGTAAGCACAGAAGTGAGATATTAATGGCAAGGATCAGTAAATGCATGTTTGAAAGGAGAAAGAAAAGCTTTTAGTTCTGGGGAATAGGGAAATTTACTTCTGGGGTACTGGGAAATAGGCAGGGCGGGGGGAAGGCAAAACATGAGAACATGTATCTTGCTGATTCCTCCTTTTATATCAGTTCACAGTAGTTTGGTAAAACAATGATTTTGCAGTGAACGATCATCAGCACCACCAAGAACTCTTCAGATCATGCATGATTTCTGCATTTTGATCTGAAGATCACACGGTATTTTCCAAACACAAGCAAAACAGTTAAACTGGAAAGAATAGACAGAATGTATCTGTCCTTTCAGAGCCTGAATTTATACCTGTTAATTGCGCAGCCACAACACAGGCACAAACATTTCCCTTTCAACTCCAGACAGCTACTTCATTCATTCTGAGGGATATTTCATATGGTTCCTCTTTTATTGGAATTTCTGATCAGTCTTTTTCTACAGTCTCTGTTCCTGCAAAAGATCCCTCGCTATTCATCAGGGAGAAATGCACCTACTAGCCTAAGGAGTTTGGTTTCTCTGACTGATATTTTCTGATGTTTCTCTGATTTTTTTATAAGTTCTATATTTGATGATATTGTGCTATCAAAACACCTCAGTGATTACCTGCTTTTCCTTTTCTCCCTTTTCTACCTTTCTTTCTATTTCTCTTTTTCTCTCTTTCTTTCTCTCTCCCTCTTCATAACCCCTCCTTTCTCCTCTTTTCCCACTCTCTCTATAGAGCTTTTCAGTCTCTGTAGGAGAACAACTGAAGAAAGATTTGCTGTCCCATTCGTTCCGCACTGCCCCCATAAAAAGCAAATATTTTCAGGTTGACTGAAAGTTTAACTTTGTTATTTTTTTTATTTTTAAAGAAAATCCAGCGTGACATGGCACGTGTTGGTGCCCTTGCCACTTAACAAATTACTTGTTTTTTTGACCTAAGTTAAATGCTGTGCAAATTTCCCTTGTCCCTGTTTTCATTGTGTGCAGACTTCACTGATAAAGAATAAAGAGCTAACTCCTTGGCACTTTTTAGTCAGAGCTTCCTTCATTCACAACACACTTTTTTTTTCCACTGTGTCTTGACAAAGCCTGGATGCTCAGCTGATGGAAACTGGCCCTTGCAGGATTGCCCTCAGCCAAATCACACTGGCAGAGGGTGGCTCAGGACAGGCAGATGGTGCTGGGAGGTGCCACATGTCTTGATGGGGCACATCCGAATCTTCTGGGCTCTCCCAAATCTTTTTCAAATGCTTCTTCAAAAGCCACCAAAATGGAGGTTTCAGGAGTACTGAGGAAAATCTCGCTTCTTCCATCGTCTTTCCAAGCACAAAACCACCCTTGGAGACCTGCAAAAGCCAAGAGTGCCCTTCGCGGTGCACTCTTCCCACCCCATGCAGTAGCTCCATGGATATACTTAAAACCTTCATCTGTTCAGCCAGCACACTGAACTACTCATGCATGAGTTCAGCCTTGTCCATGGACCCTCTGCCTGTCAATTTTCAAAAGAGAGAAATATTTTGCAGTTATTAATCTCCCCTCTTGCTCTGCCAGACCCATGTGCCCCTGGAAGCTCTACGTCTGTGTGGTGATTTAGCATGAGGAGGGGGTCAAACTGACCCTGCTCCTGGTAGCTGGTCCTGCCTGGGCAGCCAAGCTGGCCAGCCCCAAGGTGAGCTCTTGGAAGTCTCTCTCTGCAATGTAACCGTGGCGTTTCACTGTGTGTCCTTTCGGGATTCCTGTGACAGCCCTCCGTCATGACAGATTGCTGGCCTAACAACGAACCCTTTGTGCCTGCCCGTTACTCTTCAAATCTCAGCTTCCACCAAGATCACCCGCTTCCAACAATTCTCTTTTCTGATAAGAAAGTAGAAAGTAAAATAGAGAAATGCTGCTCCTATTTGTTATGAAGTGGATTCCTTTAAATAGAAAAACCCAGGACTTGATAGAGTCTTTTTTTTTTTTTTTTTTTTTGCTGTTTACTGCTGGAATGCATCTGCAAAGATGTTTTGAAAACTATAAATCATCTCACTTGGCCTTTTTTTTTTCCCAGTCTCATTTGATTTCCTTTCCAGAGACAAATAATATAGTCTTTTGTTGGTTTGTTTCAGAAAATACTGCTTAAGGTTCAGTGTCTTGTTCAGCAGTGACCACTGCTTATTTTGACAAAAAGAGACAGGGTTTCCCCAAGGGCATCTTCAAAGTTGGGGAATACAGGCAGTGATTTTAGCTACATAAGAAGTTCCCTCATCCTTTTGAACTGAAATTAATTTGTACTTGTTGAGGAATAAATCACATTTATGTCATTTAAACTCTACACCCGGTCATTACAGCTTTCATCAATTTTTTTTTGTTTTGTTTTTTTAACAATGGAGTGCAACACAAAAAGGAGATTTACTGTTTTAATTCTGCAGATGTCTTGCTATTTCCCTTCAAATTCTACCTCCTCATGAGACATGCACAACCTCAGTTTTCTTCCTGATGAAGCCTGATCTGGGCTTTCTTCCTGATTAAGGACTTGCACTCATGAACAGAGGCAAAGCAAAGTGATCAGCCACAATGTGCATTGGAGTCTGTATATTGGCAATAGCCAATTGTTTGTGGTCTGTGTGTAGAGGAGGGAAAAGAGAGACACTGAAGAAGTTTGGCCTTAATATGTATTCCCACAAGTCATGACCTGTTCAAGAATATTTTTTAAAATTGCTAAAAATACATTATTTCCTTAGAGATTTTTTTTTTGGGGGGGGGGAATGATAACAGAGTTTTCTGGCCTGAATTCTTCAAGCATTTTTATTTGGGGAGTTTTAGAATCAAAATCCTCAGACAGCCAGTAGAAAATAGGGAGGAAGAAGAAAAGAGTATCTGAAAAAAATAACACATTTTGGAGAGGCCTCTTTCACAGCAAAGAGAAACTTTTCCTGCAACTTGGGCTGCTCCTTGCCCTGACTCATTTAGCTCCCTGTCCTCACAAGTCATTGCGGCCCCACAGCCTGCTGTGCTGCAGCAAAGTGCTCTGCACTGAAGCTAACAACAAAATATGAAATGCTTTGGCCAACATTTGTTCATCTGAGTAAAGCGCTGAACTGGTGGAACCAAAAAGGAAGACTCCTCTCTGTTGGTATATGGTACACAGTGTAAGGATGTCTCAATGGACTCTGCTTCCACAATTGTTTCTCATGACCACAATGCAAGCTGCATCTGACTTTTTTAATCACAGTTGCAAAGTTCTGTGGTAATACAAAAGATCATCCATAGACTTCTTTCTTTTCAAAAGCCTATGTGATCTTGGGTTAAAATGCTGAGCTAAACGGAAACACTCAACATTGTTGCCACTAGATGTGAAATCAGCACAGGGAGTGCAAGGTCTGGGTGACTTGCTCCCTGCTCTCAAGAAGAGACTGCGACTCACTCTGGGCGTGAGGAGTAAGTTTTGCTTCATGCAGTATGGGCCCATTCCTCTCCCATGCTCCACAAACAAGGTGCTGGTAGGCATCTTACTTGCATGCTGAGGGCACCACTGGCCTTCAGAGAGTGTATGTGACCGCCCAGGGCGAAACGGCACCGAAGAAAGGGCACAGGGAGAGTGCACGCCTGCATGGGCACGCGGAGGGGCAAACAGTGCTGTTTGAGAAGGGCGTCTATGAATAACAGGTTTGACTGGAAACTGAAGCTAGACAATGAAGGGGAATAAAATACTTCTGAGGACTTTTGCAGCTTTTTCACTCTTTTTCCAACCAACCATGGTTGCTTCTGAACTCTGAAGACATGGGAATGTTATTATCCCATGTAATTGCATTATCACTTTGTATAATAATCAGTGCCTTCTTTTACATGGCCAGCTAATGAGATTTAAAAGAATGAAGAATGGAGTTAACAGAGGACAACACAGCAGGCTGAGCACATCTGTATCAGGGTTATTAAGGAGGCAGCACGTGGAGACCTGGTTCGCTGCTGACTGCCTCCTCCTGATGCTGCTCTCTTGCTCCATGCACTGGCCCTCTTCAGCGTCTGTTCCCTGCGCAGCAAGAGGAAGGGAAGAGGCAACTTGGAGAGCAGTGTGTGCCTGTGTCTGCTGAGTGCAGACATGATGGAGACCCTTTCGAGGAGGCTTGGGCGCAGCAACATTCTTGGAGTATACTCTGCATTTTCACTAGGACAAGTACTCTCCCTCTGACATGTCCGTACCCTGTTGTTGTTCAAGGGATGGCCTGATAGGCCCAGCATGTGCCAAATCCTGGCCAATCTCTTCAGGCATCTCCAGAATTTCATTAACTGGGTACCTGGGTTTTCAAAATGTCACCACTAGCATTAAACGCATCTTTGAATTGGCCAAGATCACCTGCCAGGTGCTTTCCACTCATGGCAGCAGCAGTTTTTCAGTTCAGCCATGTTAGCAGGATTAATGAAGGAGCGGCACTGGCTAAAAACAAATGAATGGCTAGATCCAGACTTTCTCAGCAGGATTTCAGGATCTCTGCTAGGAAATTGCCAGCACTTGCCTGCTCTGTGACATCTTAATTTGTGCACTTGGTTTCCCTGTGTTGTACAAACAGCAATCCTGTCATTGCTCAGCCTCACTTTTCACTGTGACCTGGTGGGATATAGCTGTGGAAAATTTTCTCACCTGCAACTTTTCACAAGGGTCCATCTGATTTAAAGCAAAAATCTGTTTTATTCAAGTGGTTCCTTTGCTCCTAAAAGGTATTAAAATCATTTTAAAACCTGGAATTATATATGTGTGTATATAGTCTATAGTCATCTATTACAGCTAATAAGCACAGGATATAAAAAATTAATATAGATAATCAATTCAGATATTAAGTTAATCTTTGCTCAAGTCACTTTATCTTCTGTGCTATTAATTATTTCTGTGGAATTATTACTGAGTAGCCTTGCTTGGGACCCAGATTTTTGTCTCTTCCCAATATGCTACTCATGTTGTCAAATAATCCTTACTTATGTAAGGGATTATTGCTCTCCTGCTTTTAGCAAGAAGGGTGACACTAATCAAATCAAATTACCACTAGCTAAAAATAACAGATTGTCTCCCTGATATGCTGCACATTAGCAGAAAGATAGCGATATATAATGTATAAAAAACCTTATATGTGTATATATATATATATATATTTATGTCAGCCACAAGGACAGCGGGCTGGGTCTCCCCCGTCTTGTGAGCCAGATTACAAATATTCAGGCTTGCAGGTTAGTACGAATCGCCCAATCAGATAATGGTGTTATTAGAAGCATTGTGCTCCAGATATGTTTTATTTATATGTATATATTTTAACTCTTTAGTGTAAAAACACTGAAGTATGTGGGAAAGACAGGTCTCCCAGAAGATAGACTTTCTAATGAGAGAGTGTTTTGATGTTATGTGTAAGGTGGTATTCCTGTAACATTTTAAGAAACATTAATTTGTTGGTATTGGTATTTTATTTCCTTCAAAGCCAATATCAGAGAAATAGGGCATTTAACAAAAACAGTCAAGAAACAAAAAAAAACCACAAAAAGCAAATGAAATCTTTCACAGTTTGTGGACTGTGCAAATCTTGAAACAGTCTAATGTTTTTGGTAAAGGGATATTCAAGGCTAGACTGGGAAGGGGGCAATATTTATGCTCTGGAATATGCCTTTCTAATGCCTGCCCCCACTAGTACTGGGGCAAGTGGTTTCCATTTGCCACATGTCATCTCATCCTCCAGAGGCACCTATGTTTGGCACGTGGTTTTGACCTGTGTTCTCTCCCCTGTTCTGGAGCACCCACATTTATCCTCTTGTTGAAACTCCCGTGATAACGTGCACTTTCCTCAGGCTATCCCAAATTGTCCTTGCCTGGCAAAGGGCATGTTGTTACTTCCCATAAGGAAATACCCCTCTCTTGTTAAATGATTTGACGATTGGCATCTGTGCAAGAGCACCCTTCTCAGCACCCCCGCAGTTCTCCTCGGGGATGTGCCCCCAAGGATGGGCCATCTTTTGTTGACCCTGTCAATTTTCAGTGCTCAGCCCCACTCTTCTTAATCAAGACCACTTCAAAGACCCCAAACAGATTGATTCACATGTGAACACTACCCCAAGTGTCTTCCGAGGGGGCAAATACTTGTTTTACGTCCCTTTGAACCCACTGTTGCCCGTTTACTTGTATTTACTTTGCATGGCCTAGGGCTGAACCATGGAAATTAGAAAACAAACTCCTATTCAGCAAGTCATGTCAAAGGTGACCGCTATGCCGGAGAGTCGACTGTGGGACAAACACTGCCCTGCTTGGAGGCCTCTTCTGCAGCGCTGCTGTCTCCACAGTTACCTACCTGTCTGCAGAAGCCTCTAGTTTATCTTGTCTATGCTGGGACACTCGACGGTGCCATCAGTCGGGGAGATGAGAGGGATGCTCCTTTGACACCCAAACAATGGTGCTGGGCAAGAGAAAGACACTTCACTCGCAGTGAAGCGCATCCCTTGAAGCGGTGCTACAATCACAGGGACATCCCTCGGCGCGGTTGTGCACGTCCGGGTTTTGGGCGCCAAAACTGCAGGAGAGGGCACCTTGTAGGCACCCGGGAACTCCAGGACAGGAAAATAAGCAGAATATTTGCACTCTATCATGGAGCTTTATCTTCATACTCTTCCCTAATTGCACTCCTTAACTAGTCAAGTGTTTTCTGAGAGCTGTCAAGACCAAAAGAATATATCAGTATAGCTTATCAGCAAAACACAGTTTCCTAGGATTTTCTTACTCTTTTTAGGACCTTGGAAGAAAGCTTAAAAGTCCAATCAGAATTTGTTTCATAATGTCACAGGGCCATTAAAGGGAAAAGGATGGTTTTCCAGCTACTGCTGAGTCAGTACAGCTGAGCTGAAAGCAGTGTTGAAGGCAAAGTCTGTGACATAATATCCACAAACACGAAACCAAATGATTGCATCTCAATACACTTCGAGCCAAGCTATTGCCTTCCTGCCTCCTCACTATGGCTCTGGCCTGCTCCAATTCGTTAATCCTCCCAGGTCGCTCGGGCTGTTCTGTGGCCCTGTGACTGAAGCTGGAGTTCAATAAAATTCACCCATGTCAGCCAAATGCCTCTCAGTGGTGCAGTGACAAAGAGGACTGTTAAAAAAGTGAGCATCCTGGTAATCAAGTAGCCACCCTTTGTTGCCCTTCTCACACGCAGGATCTACCAGCCAGTGCCTCATCTCAGTGAGGTTGATATGAGAATATATGGAGTAAAAGGCAAATAGAATTTGAAAGAATATCTGCCAAGAGAGGATGTGGAGTCTCCTTCTCTGGAGATCTTCAAAATCCACTTGGATGCAGTCTTGTGCCGCGTGCTCTAGGTGACCCTGTGTGTGGGGGGGGGTTGGACTAGATGATCTCTAGAGGTCCCTTCCAACCTTAAGCATTCTATGATTCTATGATCACTAGACAGCCCATATTTGTATGGTATAAACAGCAGTCTGAATAGTAGGAGATATTTAAGTATGAAAATATGCAAAGTAGATTTGCAAGCCCAATTTGTTGGCTAGAGAGTAGTCAATTTGGCTCAGAATACCAATTTCCCGTTCTTGGCTACAGTAAGTAGGAGGCTCTCCGTATTAGGAAACTATATATTATGTGCAAAATGCTTTTAAGAACAGTGTCAAAATACATATTTTACATATGCATAAAATCAAACATTTCTTATATAAAAACAAAAAACAAATGTTCCTCCTATGACACAGGGATTCTGAAGAGCAGATGGACTTAAGAAGTCACTTAATGCTCCCCAACACTGACTCTGGAATCTAAAGCGCACTACAGAATATGGAAGAAACAGGAGGAGGAGATAGCACCCTTCCAGCTCTGCTACTCTCTCTTGTGTATTGTTTTGTCTGTGGAGAGAGAAAGAAAGGGAGGAAGAAAGAAAAGAAGGGAGGAAGCTCGATGAAATGGAGGAGAAATTTTAGAAAGATTCTCTTCTCTTTTTCTTCTCTTTCTTGAATAGAGCAGAGCTGACCCCACAATGGCTCGGCAGGCTCCCCTACGCAGGGCTCAGCCAGTCATCAGCCCAGCTTTTAGGAATGTTCTCAGCATTCCCCTCCCATGCAAATATCTGTGGAATGATCACTTGCCTGCTGCATGAACCTAGCACTGGCATGCTTTGCTTTCGGCAAAATCTGCTAGCCTCTGATCCCACAGACTGCCCTTGCAGTGTTCGGGCCTTAGTATGTTATGGGGTTGCAATGAAATCAGAAATAGAGCAAACATTATCGGATTTCAAAGAGCCTCATATGCCCACAGAGCAGTGTGCTGTGTTCCTTAGAAGTCTTCTGCAACTACAGGAATGTGGGCTAAGTCTTGGAGGTTTTTTTGCACAAAAAATATGTATATGCATTTGGAATTTCAGCCATGGATTCTATAATTGATGACTTTCTCTCTTTTCTACCCAAAATTGAGAATGTCAAGGATTCCAGCTGCATTTGCTTTACGAATTAGGACCCAGCCCGGGCAAGATATACTGCTCCAACATCCTTGATCTGATTGTGTCAAATAGGAGACCAGTACTGCTACCATGGTGGCCGTCACACAGTTGAGTTGGGCTTCTAAATTACAATGAAATAGTAAAAAGGGAAAATGGGTCCCAAGCATCATCCCTCCAAACAGCAGCCTACACCTCTCTTCCTCCAAAGTGGGCTTATTATTCAGTTCAGAACCTGTTAGTTACATCCGTAATGATACGTAAAGACAAATACATGCTGGACTGACAGTTTTTATTGACATCATGACATAATTGACAGCAGGCATAGAGTATATTATAAAAGGATTATTTGAAACAAGCAGATCGGAGATGGTTTTGTGGCAGGCACTTGACCTCTGGCCCTTTGCCTGACACAATAGCAGGCAAGAATTGATGCAGTATGACACATCATTGCTCCATCGCATTTTCCTTTGGAAAAATGCTTTTGGAGGTGCAGAGGAGGCTGAACCATCAGTTTCTTCCCTTCCTCCCTGTTTATATGTTTCTGGCACTTTAAGCTACTCGCTACTGTGCTATTGTGCCACCAGGGGAGTGCAGCTCTAGCCAATATTAAAATTGAGCAGTAAGTCCGATGTCAGTGCTACACTTGCTGGCATGTGACTATATACCTCTTCATGACAGCAGCCTGCAGTGCTGCAGCCAGGTACCTCTCCCTAAACCTCCTCATATTTTCCTCAGTTTGAGCCTTGCAAGACAGCATTAGCCTGCACACACGAAGCTCTCATGTTTCCCTCCCTGCAGGGGTCCTAGGGAGATAGAGCAGCGCTTCAAAAACACATGAGGCTGTTGCAGTTACCGGGATCGCTCAGCCGCACATACGTGCTTTTGCATTTCAGAAATTGTAGGGTTTCATCGCTGCACTGTGTTTAGCTTAGGGAACACAAATAAGTTCCTGGAGACCCATCATATGGTTAGTGCGAGCCAATGAGGAGCCTCAGAGAGGGCACTAGTTGCCAAAAGAGCAGATGTGTCCGAAGTCTGTACCAGTAAATTTCGTGACCTACTGAAATCACTGAGAGATTTATACTGCTAATTACTGACTTTGTTTCTGGTTTAATCATCCTTTCCTTCACCTTTCTGTAAAGCTGAGAAGAGAAAAACTGCTGATAAACAGCTCATCTTAAGCAGGATATTCTTTCAAATATTAGCACATGAATTAATTAAGATGAGTTTGGGTTTTTGGAACAAATTATTTACAAGGAAAATATTTTAACTGATGTTTTTAATGCAGCAGTGAATCATATATTTACCTCCATTAGTAAGTCAGAATCCTTCAAGCAGTGAAAGCAAAATGGCTTAAAATGCCTCTTTTGTTTGGGGATATGAACAAAGAAACTGCAGTGGACTCTAATTTCTGATAAATGCCCAAGAAACTGAAGGACAGAGATGAAAGGCTATAGTAAAGTTTAAAAATATAATAAGACCCTGATTCTGCAAGTTTTGCTCCCCTTTTAAATATATTTAGCAAACAATTTCACTGAACCTGGAATGTCTTCATGCATAGAATCTCCATGTATCTTGGGAGGAGTGTTAAGCTAATCCTATTTTCTGTGTAAATGGTTCTTTCTGTGATTTGTTTTGTCTTTATGTGTTTCTCTTCCACCTGCAGCTCCAAAGCTGCGACATCAGTGCTGGTGCTATATGGACACCACACAAGTGCAGTGAGACCTGACGGAACCGTGGCTGAACAGCAAATTTGCGTCACTCTTCCTCAAGCAGCAGTTCTGGCTTTGAAACGGAGTTCTTCTAATGCCTTGGGCACACTACTTACTCTATGTCAGTCAAGGAAGCACTTGAAAAATCATTTTTAATTTTAAATAAAACATTTTAATTTATTTTCCATATTCAAAGCAGTGGTTTTCTTAGAGGAATATATTTGCAATGATCATCACAGAAAAAAAGATCCTAAATGATTAGGCATTTTCTCTAGGAGATGTATGGTTGATTAAGAGAATATATACTGGGCCAAAATGGGTATTGATCTTCTCACTGCAGATACAAAACTTGGAGTTTGGAGAGGATAGATGGGGAAAATAAAGGGAGCGCTTATGTGCCTCTGTATCTTATACTCTATGAGCTACATCAGTGGGTACTCTGAAATACTTTAATTCAAAAAGTGAAAAGAGAGAGGCAAGTCTTACCTTCATGCATTGATTTTACACTGCTTTCTCTATTTTTAGTCAAAGGAAGGAAGGATGGAAACCTCAGGTTTCACTTTATTCCTAGCTGAAATCAGATGCATTGCCTTCAACCTTTATGAATTTTCCTTTCACTAAAAGATTTTGCTTCTGTATTGAGTTTAGGTAAACAAAGAACTTTGTGAGAAAACTTGGGCTTGGTCATATAAAAGCCTCTCTTTCTGTTTCTTCTGCTTTCAAAACCAGACCTCTCTCTAGCTGGTTACCTGGACGTTCATACACAAGTGACACCAAAGTAGTGAACCACTTTGTGTTGATTGCCTCTGAAACCAGGAGAAATGGAGCTGTTTACAGCTCTCCCAGGGCGCTCCTGCAGTTAAGCAAGATGCAGGAGAGGCAGCCCCCCGAACCAAACAAAACTAGCGCTGCCGACATCAGCCCCCACCACAATCCGTTGTTTCCCCAAACCAGGAAAATTTGTTGTCAGGGACTTAATTCTGTATGAAAGGAATGTTGTTTCATTTCAGAACCAGAGATTTCCGACAAGACAGAGCATGAGCTTTCTGAAAGGAGTGAGCTTTTTGTTTTTTTCTCACAAACATGCTCAGACATAGCTTTCCTTTCAGCTAATTAAGCTGTTTTAAAGCAAACTGGTCAAACAGTGACATCGTAGTGGGGAGCCTTGGAATCAATTGCATGATATAGAAGGCAGGACATTTAAAGGGTGACTTCTGCCATTGTTTCCCTTGGCTGCATCTTTTCTACTTGGTCAATGCTGCCAGAGTGACCCTATACAATTGGGAGAATTCAAAGCCACTGACCTCAAGAGATGCCATTAAGAAGGCAACTGCAGAATAAGATTTCATGGTTGGGAGCCAAATTTACCTTCTCCTTCCACGTCTTGATGCTTACAATATTTTATATGTATGTTTTCTTCCTGTCATTAGCATATTGTTAAACTAGATAAATAAAAAGAGAATGCAGACATAAGGCAGCATTAGAAATAGCTGCATCTTTTCTGCATGGAAGTGCTGCATTGTCTATAGCGAAAGCTAAAATCGAAAACAAATAATCTTAAGGAATTATGGTGGTTCCTTCAGCTTCATGACAGTGAATGATTGGTAGGAGTAAGATTCACTTTGCTAGCACAGAAGATGGACTTTGCCTAGCATATATTTTGTTAAACAGAGTATGACATCCATTGTTTTTCCAAGCTGCTGGATATAAAATCGGTGAGTTTCAACATCTGCCAAATGACCATACAGTTTCCCATGTGCAAAGAATAGACAAATTTGAAACATTCTATTAATAATCAGAAGCGTTAGCAGAAATGGGCTCCTTTCTGTTTTCTTTCTGAGGACGCCAGGGAGGGCATTCAGGCAGGCAGCTGACACACAATGAAGCCTTGGGAACCCCGAGGACGTGGGAGCCGCTGCTGCAGCCTCGCAGAAAGTCACAGCAAGTGCCAAGGAGGCAGCTAGAAAGAGTTTCCTGTGCCTTCACAGAGGCGCCATCCAGCTGTTTTAAGTAAGTCCATGAAAGCTGTTCTGAAGCTCACAATACTGAACCTCCCTTTCCACAGAGTGTTGTGTTTTTCCCTCTGCATGTAGTGCCAAGCTCTCGGCACGTATAGCCAAAACAGTGGCTGTGGGCGGCCTCTCCATTTGCTTGCTAATGTTGCTTTTTCCCTTTCCCTCCCAGCAGACGGGGTGGATGTTCCAAAGGCCCAAGGACAAGGATGTAGTCTTTTGCAAGGACTTGCTGGTCCACAATTGGGCTTTTGGAGGCCAGTTCTTTAAAGGGAGCCTCCCAGGGGGCAAAGAACCAACTCTCGCAGTGGAAGTGGTTCCTCTCTTCTGCTTGCGCTGGGGTCCTCACTGCTGAGGAAAGACCACAGCTATTACTGGCAATACCCATCTTGCCATTTTTGCTTCTCAAGAGTTTACTCGCTGTGCTGAGCAAAGGATGGCCTTGCGTGAGTCTGCACACTGGGGCACCACGGCTCGAAACCTGGCCCATGCAGGACAGGGAGGGTTCCCACTGTGCACACGCGTGTGCACAGGCCCCTGCCTGCCGCCGCTTGCCAGCCCCTCGCACCCCTTCCCGTGTAGTCGCATGTTAAACATGATGACTCGCTCTGCGGAAGCCATGTGTTGTCATAATGTAACATCATTAAACAAAGTGTTTAGAGCAGTTTTAGCAGAGCCAGAACATGAACAACAAAACCCGCCAATTACAGTGTCATTTTGTGTAGTTGTTAAGGTTTCAAATGTCTCCAACTTTCTCTGGTAGGCCATATTGAGCATGTCACAGCGAACATCTGAGATAACGATTTGCTAGGCAATGTGTAATTCTCGCCTTTTTTTTTTTAATATCATAGAAGAAAGAGTTCTTTATAATAATTTGGCTCAAATGTCTACACACATTGCTCCAGCGTCTGTAGCAGCATGTGTTTCTAGGATTGTTCTGGAAGAGAAAATGCAGAAACAGCAGGGAGCAGAAGATAAACAGGCAATTCGTGACTCATTAAAACAAGCATTGGTAGCCAACATTGTGGAGTGTGTGAAGGCCCCAGATCCAACTCGCCTATAAACTTTTTTTACCAGCTGGACTAAGCATCTGTCAGAGTTTGGAAGGAGAGATAATCTGGTACAAATGATTTCAGTGTGTCGCATTTATTAACCTGCCACCTTACATAACACTGCTGATTGGGAACTCAGGGAATGGTTTGAGCAATGACACAGCTTATTGTCAAAATGTTACGACTTCCCTATTAAAGATGCCTTCTTTCCTCCCTCTTTTTAAATTATAATGAACACAATACAGCAACTGGAAAAAAAAAAAGACAATGAAGCAAACTTAAAAAGCAGTGCCATTTTGAGAAATACACATGCCAACACAGTGGCAGATCTTTTCTCAGCCGATCTTTTTTTCTCTCCTTTTTTTTTTTTTTTCTTTTGTCACTGTTGAGTCCCAGCTTTAATTGGTAAGCACAAAAAAAACTTTTTAGGTTGGTTGTTGCCTGCACTAGGAGACACGTCTGAACAAAGAGAATGTAACATCCAACTGCCAGAGTGGCTGCCTGCAGGACCCAATGCTATTTGTTGGCCGAATGTCTGGTCCGAGCAGCGGAACACATTGTGGATGTGATGGCAGGCTCAACACCCCACATAAAAATGAACATGATTTTTTTCAAAGCATTTGAGAGGGTGTCAAATATGTTGTTCCTTTTTAATGCAGTTTCTCTCATTAAGGGCCTGATCCTTCTCTAATTAATGAGAAAATTCTTCTTGATTCCAAGAGGGAAAAGGCTGGTTTCTGATACTGTACTGGAACTGATGTTGAACAAGAGGAAAAAATCCACAAAAACAAAAACATTCCTCTTAGTTTGGGGTTAGACCTTTTGCACCATGCTGAATGCTCATAGGTGCAGATCTATTTCTACAAATAGAAAACTGCAAAGTGTTTTGCTTTTTTTTTCCCAGATCAGAAGCCACTAATTTCAAATTAATAGAGATGTTTACTCTCTAGTACAAAATGTGTGTGTGCTAGCTTATAAAATATGAATGTGCCAGTTTCCTGTAACAAAATGCAGTATTACCATTTAAAAAATGAAAACTGCAGAGACTTTGGGAGGAAAAAAAATAACACTCAGGCTTAGGAATACCTCACATTTCATTATGGTTAGCCTATTATTTGTAGTTTTGAAACTTTATTGGTCCCCAATCTAATCTTTTCTGAGTATGAAAACATTAACATATGGTTTAACACAGCACAGGGCTGGAAAGTCCATATCCCAAATGCACATTGTATGCAGGGTGACATTCACACTAAATATCATCCCTCAGGGTCTGTACTCCATTTTACCTGGGATTGGAGAGCCATGAAATCTCTGGAAAAGTTGTTCATGAGTCTGAACCAAATGGTGCGCAGTGCACTGAGCTACTAGCAGCATATACTGCTGCCAAAGGTTGTGGCTCAAATGTCTCTCTAAGTAACATTAAAAATCTGCTGCTTCATGCCTATGAATTTCAATATTTATAGTGTTCAATAAAATGGTCCACTGTCAGAGAGAGATGTGCCACTGTGCACTCTCTGAGCAGATGGGCTGCAATATGGCACATTTACATGGACCAGCTGTGGAGTGCAAAAATGGATGCTGGTCACAGGCAGGCTATGCCGGCGCCACATCTGGAATGCTAACAGCCCGGCCGCCGCGGCCCCGGGAAACTTTCCTCCAGCAGCACGCGCTCTGATTTAAGGCTGCTCACCAGTGTACCTTAAACTGCATCAAGAGCCCTCATTAACACGAGAGACTACAGCGAGGTTTAGGGCCTGGAGCGTCTCTTCTGGGCATCTGTTAGCGTCCGGGGAGGGTACTCTGCCGTCTATCAGAGAGACGCCCCAGGGACAGATTCACTGATGTACTGTGTTACTGGCTAAATCTGACTTTTTTTTTTTTCTCTCTCTCTTTCTCTCCTGTACAGTGTTATATTTGACACTCAGCATCTAATGCAAATAAACTTGCTTCCGTCTCCCCATCCCGAACCCATGGTCATCTGGGCATTCTGCTCATACTGTGATGCTTAATTGAACTGTTTTTTTCTCTCTCTTTTTTTTTTTTTTTTTTTTTTGAGCCCAAAACAGTAAATGCTTCATCACTGAGCAAAAAGAATAAAATGCACATTTGCTTTGTTTCTGCTGTAAAAGGGGACTTTGGAGCCTTTAGATCACAGTTTCTAGAAACAAGACTGGTAACCATTTCTATATAAATCATTTTACACAGTGTTTTGGCAAAATCCTGCTGTCTCTGAAGTCAATGGCAGAATTCTCACTGATTTCCAGTAGAGTAGGATTTTGCTCAGCTAGAATAAATAGACCGTAAAGTGGGTGTAAAAATAATTTACTCATATTCTAGGGCCCCTCTGTGCTTCCAGAATGGTCAGTGTGTCCTTAGTGTAATTAAAAATCATCTTTAAAGCAAAAGGACAGAGGGAACATGCATTTTTGGTTCAGTGTGGAAGTAATCAAGCCCAAACTGTTAAGGGGAAATAAATACAGGTATACAGAGCACTGGAACAGGCTGCCCAGAGAGGTTGTGGAGTCTCCTTCTCTGGAGATCTTCAAAACTCACTTGGACACAGTCCTGTGCCACGTGCTCTAGGTGACCCTGCATGTGCAGGGGGGTTGGACTAGATGACCTCTAGAGGTCCCTTCCAACCTTAAGCATTCTATGATTCTATGATGAGAGGGAAGCTACTTCTAGAAATATGATATTCTCCAGCCTATTTGCTCTCTCACAGCTAATATTAGAAATAACATGCCAGAAGAAGTATGGTGGTGGTGTTGTTCAGTCACTGCCCTGCTACTCCTAGCCATGACAGAGCCTCTCTGTTTACCTGGCTTTGCATCTCAGACAGAGGAGTATAAATGGAACTATTTTACTTGCCCCCTGAGGATGAAAATTCAAAGCTACCTAGGGAAAAAAAATGTGTTTTTCTCTTAGGAAGTTTTCTTCCCAGGCTCTCTCCTTCCTATCACCACCCACCCTCTCTCTCCTGCCATTCACATGTTTTTAGAGCATTTTTAAAGGCTTGGCTGGTTTTAATGAATAGGCACACAAAGGGGAAGATGAGCTGCCTGGTTTATGATTGCTTCTGTCATCCCGCTGGAGGAAGAGGTGAAGAGAACTAACATGAAGTCCATTTAAAAACAGAATATTGCCTTGTGTTTGTCCTATCCTCCTCCATCATTCCTAGGCATTGGTGGAACTTAGAAGCTCAAACGAGGAACCCTACTAACTACCACACACACCACAAGGACTCCGCAGTGGAGGGCTCCGCTGGCAGGGAGCTTCCCGCAAGCAGGGGGGAGGTTTGGCCACCCCGAGCCGCTAACCTGGGGGAGCATCAGCCGTGACAGGCAGAGCCTCCCGTATCACCAGCGACGCCGGTGCGGGGTGTCCAGCAGGCGCTGCAGCACGGGCGCTGTCTGGCTCGACATGTGCCTGTCATGGACTGCTGCACATGCAAGTTTTCCCATCTTGTAGAAGGCGTTTTGACCATATCCTTCCTGACAAGAAATAAGTCTATTTACAGCCAGCTTCTTCTCATAAAAAAATAAACTGCCTACACTGTTCACGTATGTGTATTTGAGTTCTAATGTTATTTATTTTTTATTTATTCTCTCTCTTTTTTTGTCATTTCTTTCCTTTTCTCTCATTGCAAAAGCATCTTGATAAACTCTTAAGTTTATTATAAGGGCTCAGCCCTCCAGGGCTCTGCTTCCTTCCCAGTTTCTGCAGACCAGAACCATCTGCTTCTGACCATGTAAATGGACTATCAGTCTTTTCTAGGATCAGTAGCCATTAAAAAAAACTGCTCCCTGCCAATACCAGCACTGCAATGTTCAGCAGCAAACGATGTAAACATGGATGGCTGCACAGAAAGGCCAAATTTTCTGTTCCAACCAGATCCTACATGGTGAGAAAAGGCAGGTGTTAGGGGGCTGCAGACAGGTCTCAGCTTCTCTCACTGCCCTCTAGACTTATCAACCCCCAACTCCAGGCTAAATCTAGAGCAGCCTGTGGACTAATTTAATTTACTCTGTTTTGGCAGTGGTCACCAGAAGGGCTTCTGCCAACTGGTGATGGGTGGATGGGATGAAATCATGGGCCACATCCAGCCACAGACTGTGTGCTCTCCATCCGACAGTAATACATGGGTATTAAGTACTCCTTTAAATAACTAACAATCTTGATTTTACTGAGCAGAAAGATTTTGCAAAGCTCTGTTCCCATTCACAGTGCAGAGCTAATACAGAGCAAGGGAAATACATTGGCTTCCATTCTGACCTGTGTGTCAGACAAAACTGCTGGGCAAATTAATTTGCAAGGACATTTTTTGTAGTGCTGGTGGAAACCTGGGGAAACAGTGACGTCAGTCTGACTTGCAAGTTCCTTCATAGCATGCAAAGAAAAATAAACATGTTTTTTTCTTATCAACTAAATACATCTCACATAGAAATCAGTGAAAAATGAGTGCAGAAGGTTCTTGTGTCTCTCAGATGAGAATGAAAGGAGATGCCACAACACATGTCTGTGTCTGGTGCAGAGGGGCAAACATGCAAGAAGCATGCCGGCAGGTGATTAAACCAGGCTTGTTAGACTAGTGCTGCAATCCCATTTCTGGTGCAAATATTAGAATCAAGTTGCTGCTTGGCAAGTTGCTTGTGAAGAGCAAAGTGGCCACAAAACGTAGCTTAAAGCAAGACCTTGTGAAAGGCCAGTGTCTGCTGGCCAGCAGCACAACAGCAGGACCAAAGAAGCAGTGGCAGAGCTTGGTCCATATGTTTGTCCTGCTCTCACTGCTGAGCAGAATCCTGCTGCACCGGTTTCAGAGATCTGAAGGCCAGAAGGGACCATTATATCACACAGTCACCAGCACTGGCTGGAGCTGCCTGGGCAACAGATGGCTGAAATGTAAGCAAAGCTGATCAGGAAAAAGAATTTCTACTTTACAACAATATTTCAGGGAAAAAACAAAGCCATCTCAAGTAGGAAATTCTAAAACTTTACAGGGTTTCAACAGAGAAGGGAAAAAACAAGCACCCAGCCCTGCAGTATTTTGTTACGGAAGCATCAGGACATGATGTTTCTTAAACAAAACAGGCTCCCTTGGGCTCTTAGCAGCTGCCAGGCAGTTTCATCCCTGCTTCTAATGTTGGGAAGCTATTCAGCCGCAGGAAAGTGTGGGCTGCCAGAGCAGGAGACTTGTTAGGGGCTAGAGGACCTCATGTCCTCCAGGGACTTGCAGCACCTCTGTCCCCGGCCTGTGCACGCGGGGAGGCAGGCAGCAGAGGGCCACTCGGGTGCAGCCACCTTTGCTGTCCTCTGGATGTGCTCCCCTGGGCTTACCTTGCAGGGAAGGCACTCTTCCCCCTCTGCAAGCCCCGATTCTTCAACTCTTGGTATCTTCACTCTTTATTTCTTGCCTTTCATTCTTCAGTCTTGACTTCCAGGGCCGTATTTCCTCTGCAGAGCAATACCAAATCCTTCCCAGTCCTCACAAGCCTCCCTGCAGGTAATTCCCTTCAGCAGAGATTCCCTTCAGGAGTGACGTGCAGCACACACCATCAGCAGGGTCCTGTGCAGTACTGAATTTGTACCACTCTCTGTATTTATCTCACAACTGGAAATGAATAATATAATACAGTAAATATTCATCAGGAAAAATCAAATAGACCATTGTTCCCGTACTGATTTTTTCCTAGTATCTGTCATGCTGCTACTAACTGACCAAGAAGACTTTGCATAGCAGTAAAACTGTCTCCTTTTGGTAAAATGAGAAAGCAGAAGGAGGTAGGAGGCATAGAAGATATTTGCATTTAACTTTGTCTCATGGAGACAGAACATCAAAATGCTATTTGGTAACTTAGTCATAGACAAGAATAGTAAAGCCATAGGCCTTTTTGTTTTTTCTTTCTTTCTTTCTTCCTTTCTTTCTTTTCTTTTTTTTTTTAAGATGTAGTTCTTTTAAGAGTCGCCTTAAGAGTGCTCAGTAGGGTGTGTCAATATTGCTCCCCATGGAAATCATATGGTTTGCCTATGCAGACAGTGAATTGTTTTGTGGCTGTGAAATATTGTGTGTTGCCCTGTGAGCAGTGGAGCCAGTGGCTCGAGGAACCGTTGTTGAGACTGACAGTTACATTGTGCCACTGAATAGTGAAACGGCAGAATCAAAAACTCAAGTGGACCCAGACAGAATGTCCTGACCTTTAAGTAAAAGGCTGATTGGATATGGTATAAGCTCCCCTTCATCTTTCACCATAATCCATTACACCTTTCTTGGCAAACCATCGTAATTCATGTAGGCACACAGATACATTTCCCAGAGATTTTTTTTTACATGCTTATCATTAAATTTATCTTTTATAACGTATTTGCTTTTGTATAGTCCAGTTGCTATTTAAAATTTTGTCTCTCTATGTTTAAGTATGCATAGTGCTCTGCATAAGAAGTAATTCTGTGACTTACATTGTGAAAGCCAGGCAATAATAAATTTGTAGGAACCTAGTCGGAAGGAAAGTTTCCGCAGCACAAAAATAAATATACACGAAAATATTATATAATAACCTACAGTTGAAAAATAACAGGCTCAAGTCACATAAAAACTATGAACTTTATTATATTAGATCTAATTTTTTCAAATTTGCCAGAACTAGACTGTAAAATATTTGGGGCAGACACACTTTATGCGTCTGTAATGTGCTATGCAGAGTATCTTATAAATAAGAAAGAAAATAATAATGATATTATTAATGCTTGCAGTAGACTATTTTACAAAATATAAAGTCAAAATGATGCTATATAACAGGAAAAAGGATAAAATTATGCTACATTCACTTTCATATGTAATTTCAGACTTTTCTGGTTTGAATGGACTGTTTAAATAACTGCTATGAGTTTATATGATGACATATAGTAGCATGGAAATACACTGACTGATTTTTAAGAAAACATTGTTAACATGAGGAAACACATGTTTCTTTCTTTAAACACATGGTCTTGATCCCAGAAATCAGAAGTATGATGGTTTGTACACAGTGTTGTGAAGGGGAAACAGATTTTTTTCTGCATTGCAAGTATCTTTATATGTAATTCTCTGTTCTTCTAATTGCTGGTAACACTTTTACCAGACACAAACACTACTTGCACAAGATCCATTCCTTTTCTGATATTGCAGTACACAACAGTACGAATCCTGACACAGGAGAGGTAACACCCTGTAGCTTTTACAGGGTGCTGAGGAAAGCCCAGAAGTAAAAGACAGACATAGTGTTGCTGCAGAGATAAAACAAACACACAGGGAAGTATTGCTATAATGGTCTATTAAAAAAAATTAAAAAAAGGAAGAAGCAAAAACTGGAAATGTCAACATAATTATTTTATGAGCAGTATTTCTTACTGGTGACTGAGTAAAAAGGAAATTCTATATGCTATTTCCAAATGCCCTTCTCCCTTAGAAGCACATTGACTTGTGTGACTTGGGCCACAGTGTTTCCCCTAAGAGCTGCTTTAGAAATTGTCTGACTGCCCCCTTTTTGCCCCTTACTCCTCCTTACTAGCTTTACATTAGCTTACTAAGTTAATGCCATTTTGTTATTTGGATGGAGAGTGAAAGCTTTCATGCAGGACACATTGCAGGTTTGGAACACAGTGTTTGTTTTAAATTCCCACATTATCAATTTTATGTTAGCATATATAAAAAAACCACGTTCCTGCATATGACCGTGTATATACAGTCATGTCTGTATCATCTCCTATGTGCCCCTAGATTATGCTATTATATTCCTCCTGCATGATGACATGCCCTTTACCAACTCGCTTTGAACGAAACTGTACTTCAGCTTCTGACACGTCTGAATGTGGCATTGGTATTTCTTGCATCCATGTTCTGCGAGAGGCGAGAATCTTCCAACTCAATTAGCATTTTAAAGAATAGGTTCAGTTTTGTGGTCCATTAAAGTCAGCTAAATTGATGCACTGCATGTCTTTATTTCAAAAATAAAGCTGAACAATTAAAGCCCATGTCTCTTTGCTCAGCTTTTGATTCCTCACAAAGCGTTCCCACTTGCTGCCTTTGGATGTAATGTTAACAAAGTCAGTTAACATCAAGAGCAGCACTAACAGGCATGGCAGAATTCCTTGTTTTTGCTCAATCAGTCTGTGTTCAAACTATCAGTTTGATTTATTTGTCCACACTGACCCTTATTCACCACTTAATTATCCTCGTATAATGTTTCAAGAGCCTCCTGACACAAGGAGAAAGACAATTGCCGATGTTCTGTGGAACAACTGTTGACCTGATGGCCAAAATGATGACTGTGGGTCGAAGGTTGTCCTCCTTTTGAAGGACCCTCTCCATTCTTGAGGGCTCTGGCTGGAGCCACTTAGCCTGGGCGCTGCTGGTCAGCCTGCTAATCAAATCCTCAAAATGTGCCTCAGGTCAGCAAGACTGGACACGCTAAGCATGTCGAGCTGACAGCGAGCCTCATTGCCACAGCTCATTTCTCAAAACAACCTGCGTTTTGAAAGTGCCCAGGTTGTTTGGACTCGTTCTGATCCCCTTCACTCTGCTTTCACTCCAGGATAAGCATTTGGTTTAACTAGAACTAATCCTGACTTCAGCAAGCAAAAAGAAAATAGATCAGAATCATGCCTCCTAAGATGACTCCTGTTTATAACACTGGATTATAAACACAACAGTATCATTATCCCCTCTGAGCAAAGATACTGGCCCTTATTATTACAGCACACAACTTTGGTTTAAAGTTCCCAATATCAATGCTCTGTCCCATGCCAGAGATGCTGCACAATGACCTCAGTCATCCGGAAAGAATTCTTTCTAATGCTCTAACTGGAAACCATTGAATGACATTCCTATTCGTTTCCCATTCAAAAGGGAATAATCAACTAATAGGTTAATTCTGACAGGACACTGGCATCTCATGGGGTTAGGGGGCTTGATCTGTATTTTCAGGGGAGTGAAACAGTACTCAGGAATTGGGGAAAGAAGAGGAAAAAGTGGCACAATGTGAGAGTCCGTGCATTTGTTGAGCAAGCTGTGCATACATTTCAATTGTCAGTTGTCGAGAGGGCTGCAAAGGGAAATAACTTGGCTCTCTTTTTAAGCACAGAAGCCATCTCAACTAGAGGTTGTCAGGGTGCATTTAGTTCAGTTTAGCAAATAATTGACCTTCCCTGAGTATATGGGTTTTATATTTCAGTGAGTTTAGACAATAACAAGCCTTTGTTGGAATTTTACTGTTCAGGGACACACTCAGCTATAAAGTATCTAGTGTCTAGTATCCTCACCACCACCAAGTTAAATCTGATTAATTAGCCTTGTGATAGTCATTCAAGGAGGACCTTTTGGTAACACAGAGGCAGTGGGTCTGCTCCTCTGCCATCCCTCATCTAGATCTCAGTCTTCCGGGTATAATCAGTAAATGCCTGCGTGAACAAATCTATTTCTAGCTCACTGATCCCTGCTCACTTTTACAGCCCTGAGGGGGAACTGGCCAGTAAAATAATTTAGAGCAGACTTTGGGCTACTCTGAGTTGAGAGTAGTGTAGTGCTCCAGTTGTGCTGGAGCAGAGCACTGCACAAGTTAACTCAGGGCCCTCCACCCTTCTAAACATTGCTGTATAGTCCTCAGCTGCTAGGAGAAAATTGAGTCATAGCAAAGATGAAACTGCAAAGAAAAGAAAAAAAGGTGGCTTGAGTTTCTGACCATCCATTGGACTCTACATCTCGAAAGAGTCTGGGCCATTGGTAATTGCACGAGACCTAATGGTTTCTTTCAAAACTCCTTTTTTGACTAGAAATATTCATACATTAGTGTTATTGTGAGCTGAAAAAATTTATGCTTTATTTTCAGGCCAGAATATTTAATGTTGTCATTTTGTAATGAAAACTCAAAAAGCTGTCAAAGCCATATTTTTGGCAAAACTGAGAAAAATCACTTTCATTGGTCTTTTCCAGGAGAGAAATAAATAAAAAAAACCCAGCTGTCTTTATTAAATCATAGACATCTAACTGTGAAGGCAGAGCACTGCCAGCTCTTAGGTGGTGATTCTTTTTATGTCCTTCAGAAATAACCATCAGGAATCCCTGGCACTTGTATTTCAAAACACTGTATGAATATTGACTGCTCCTGTATTAACATTGCCTGTGTAGTTAACCCCACACCTAGCAGAGCAGGAAGCAGGCATCTACTATGCCCCCATTTTACAGAAACAGGGTTGGAGCACAGAAGTAATCCTCCAGATTTCTAGTGCTTGAACTGCACTGTTTTCTTCTGGTGGAGGTGCCCCTTGAAGACCTGGAAGTTGCTGATGTGGTTTCTAGATGCAAGGATTCAAGAGGAATTTAGACTGGATGAGGATCAGGTTGGCCGCCAAATCTGGCAAATTGCTGCCAAGGCTCATGACAGTTTTCCCCCAACGTCTTGTGCATAGCAAAGACATCTTACTGTGGGCTACCAAGACTAGAGAATGTTGGTTCTCTCAACATATTAGGGCTGTCCACATGGAGGATCTCCATGTCTCTCTCCATCTGCTTTTCAGGTCACTCCAAAGCACTCATGAAGTCCGCACATCCACAGCACACAACTTCTCCACTAGTTGCAGAAGAGCAGGAGAACACGGTCTGGCAGGGGACCAGGAGCAAGCACAGCCTGGCCGGGACGTGGGTAGAGGGGACGGGGTGGGAGCACAGAGCCCTCTGGACTTTGTGCTCCCGCGTGCGGCCACGAGTGCAGGCTGCGAGCACCGTGCCCCGCGCGCGCAGCTCTTTGTTCAGCCCGGCCGCGCTCGGTGGAGCTCGCCGGCCCGCCGTGCTGCAGCTGCGCTAGCGAGCGCACGTGGAACTCAACCCCAGCCCGTTTCCAGGTAATAAGTCTTGGTCTAAAACCCACAACTTTTATCAGTACGGCAAATCAAATTATGGCTATTTTATGGTACCTAGGAGAGGGCCAAGAGTTTCCCTAAAAGCTCATCTTTCATTTTGAAAAGAGCGTCCAGTCACTTAGGGGTAGAATAGCAGGACAGGGAAAGTCTCAAACCTTGTCTGAAAGATGGAAAATTTATGGCTGCAAAGGGCAGCGTATATCAAAGAGCTTTTGGCCAAGGCACACCAATAAAGCAATTCACCTACTGGGTGATGTGAGGACAGAGCAAGATGAAAGTAAAGTTAGATCATTTCTTCCCATCGCAACAAAAAGAAGAATAAAGAATATACTTGATATCAAACAGAGCTTCCTGCTGTCTCTAGTTACCTGGGAGTTTGGAGCCTGCAGTTTGAATAATGTTTCCCCTATAATAGGGTTGACAGCAGAAGTGTGGAGAGACTGATGGGCCTTCATGCAGGCTCAGCTTTTGTAGTTCAGGCTCATTCTTTATTCTCAGAGTGGAGCAGATAATAAATGTGTAAATAAATAGTTACCAATCTTCTGGCATGGTGAAATAACTAGTTGCTTTCTTGTGCTGCAAAGAATTTCATCATACGGATACTAAAACCACACACGGGTATTGCTGCATCACTAGCAATGTCTTATGCACTTTGTAAATAGCTCTGGAAAGTCACTTGCATCATTTGAGATGGAGTGTGGGTAATGTTCAAGGCACCTGCCAAAGGATTTGAAACAAAACATCCACAATCGTAATTCGGAAAAGTTAGGTGCTTATAAAAGCACCTAACTCAGGTGCTTTTAAATAAAAACTCAGGACTACTTTGTCCATTTGGTTAATAAAAACAAGTCCATGCTAAAGGGCGACTCAGTCTAATGCTGACAGCATATTTATTTGTTTAATAAGAGTTCTGAGGAAATTAGAACTTCATTTATATTAAAAAACATAATTCTTTTTATAAAAATAATGGGATTTCCACACATTTACAAGGCTAATGTACCCTGGATTTATCACACCAAACTTTACCATATTACTCATATGCCTGGATGATGTTTCTGTCCCTTAGTTCTGTAGTAAAGAATAGTTACAGTCAAATATGGAAATATGTTTCTAACTGGAGCTTTTAATTATACAGCATATAAACCGGTGGTTTTAACAGCAGTTTTAAACTAAAATAATACACAAATGCTTTGGTATGTCTGGGCAAATTACATGTTTCATCAATTATTTTCTACTAAAACATGAGCAGAAAGTATGCTGCTTATAATTTTTAACTGCTTGCTACAGCCCAGACACACTGGTGCCTGTCTTTAAACTGGCTTCCATGTTCTTCTCTCTTATGTTGTGGCAGATGAAAATTGGGCTAATGAATATATCCTATCATTGAGTTCCTGACGATTTTTATAGTGCACTAGATAAGATAAACTGGGTATTTTTAAGGAGATGTCCAGGATGATGAGAGGGAATGCACCCTGTGAAATTTTCCTACATTAAAGCACAGTCTCTGGGGCAGACCCTTAGAGATGACTTGAAGTACCATTATTCCCCTCAGCTTGGTGCTTCAAAGGCACTTCTCTCTTTTTTTTTCTCCTCCGGGAGGAACTTTTTCTCAGGCATTTTGAAATGAGAGCTAGCTGAATTTTTGCTTTTTCAAAAGTAATTACAAAGAAAATTCACTTATAAATTTAAATTTCTGCAGAAAAAAATCTTCATTTCAGTAAATATTTTTCTTTTTTTTTTCTTTTTGATGAGAGAAAATGCAATCAGCAAAAACTGAAATGATTTCTTTCAGGTTTTCCTTTTTTGTTAATTGATTTTTTTTATCCAGGGTCAAAATGTTCAAATTTGAAAACCAAAGCCGTTATGATTTCAAGTTTAGTTTTCTTTTGACAAGAAAACGCTGTAAATTTGGCAAAAAATAGAAAAAAATCACAAGGAAAATAATTGTTATTTTCAAATCAGCTGTACAGACCAATATCTCTTTTAATTAATTTTCAAGATGCAGGAAAATGCAAATTTCAAGATAAAATGGGCTGAAAATGTCAAAAATATTTTTTCAAAAAATATTTTTCAAAAACAAATTTTCTTTTCCTGACATTACAAAATACCTCTTGGTCTGAAAATTTATACAGAGAAGCAAAGTAGACAAAGACAGTAGTATGAGTATGTAATGCAGAATTGTCTCCTAAATTTTGAAATGGCAATTCCATATAGTATTAACAGTATTTTTAACATCAAATGCGTAAAACACTTGCTTAAACTTCACCACCACTTAAACGTATTACTGAATAGTTACATCGACATTTCGTTAATTAGTAAATAATGCTTTTAGTAAATAGCCTGTCTGCGGCCTCAATATCTATATCTGTCCACAGATATCTCCAGGCTATATTAGCAGCTAGACAGAAAAATACATTTGGATACAGATATGACTGCTTATGTTAGTAGGGATTTAGGTGATGAGACAAAAATATTCTAAAGGAGTTGATGTGTTAATTTGACCCTTCTGTGTAGCGATATCCCAAGCTTCCATTTTACTGGTCTTATGAAGGAGTGAAGCTCTAGTGCTTAATTAAAATTTTAATTAATTGTTTTTATTTAACATCTTTGATAAAACATTCATGGATTTCCAAAGCAGGTCTTTTTCTGTGCAGCTACATTCCATACAGTAGTAACTCTGTGGATCGCTTCTTGCCATTTCAGTAACAAGAATGTCAGGGAAGTCTCATAGGACTGTTTACTTTTGCAATTAAGAATTTCACTAAGAGATTCATAAAGTTCATGTTATAAGCTATTTTTTAAAACTTTAATCTAGAAAAATGAAAGTGAACCAACATGTTTACTTCAGTAGTATACATGTTTAGTACATATTTTTCTTTAGTGACTATTGATTTTTTGCCTGCAGATGCAAAGCTGGGAACTATCATGGGAGATGGAGAGCAAAACTAGGATTTACCGGAGAATCAGACTGTAAGAAACCGCTTGCTGATCATATTGGATGCTCCCTGTTTGCAGAGGGCCTCCCTGCCTCAGCTGGCCTGTGACTGCTGCCTACTCAGCTTCCCTTGTTTTCAAACGCTGCTCAAAACCAGAGCACTGGTTGCAACATTAAGAGTTCTTCCCAGCGGTGCCCTACATATTCGAGTCCACAGAGAATAAGAGTCAGACACCAGAGCCATCCTTTACGGAGTTGCTCGTTTCTGTGAACAGAATTAAGCTGGGGACTCATTTCTCCTCCAGTCTCTGGCATGGATGACCTTGATCAGGTCATTTTAGTTTTTGGGATCTTCATTACGCCAAAGGGGAACTTTTACCTTCATTATAAAGTAAACTGAGATTTGCTGTTGAGAATACTAGATCAGGTTGTTACCACTTTTGTAGCGATTACTGTGCTTACTCTGAGGCTGCTACCACTTCGGCAGGGTGCTGCCAGGATGCAGTCTGAAAATATCCCTGAGTAAATGGGACTGTTCCCATCCTGATCTTGCTCAGCCCCCTCAGCTGATACAGCATGTGCCCCCAGACAGAGCGTGCGCTTCGGCTGGTCCTCTGGGGACATGACTGCCGCTCCTGGGGAAACCGTCACTTCTCTCAGCGGCACCATGCTCCTCCTGGCGCGGCACCGTTAGTGCAGTTTAAGCAATGACAGGGTCTGCATGAGTGAGGCTTTGTAGCCTAGCTCCTAAAGGAAACTGAACAGTACTCAAAGTCTTTGAAAACAGCTGCCAAAACCGCCTCATTTGCAATGACCAGGGACTTCAGCCCAAAACTCCTCCCGTAGGCACTAGTATTCTCCATTGGCTTCTCCCTGTAATGGCAAATAGTGCCTATAAGAAGAACCACAAGAACATGTTGGAGAAAGCCAAGGCAGAAGATCCACAACTTTCTCCAAGCACAGCTCCCTTGCTGCCAGGACCCCCGCACCGCTGGAGGGGCCGGGCTCAGCAGCTGCGTCCAGCCCCATTCCGCTTCACGCTTCCCTGCCGACCTGCATGTGAGTGTGTCTCAAAGCAAGAACAAGTCATTTAAACAGAGGATTTGGGGCCTTGCTGAGAATCAGAATCTTCATTATCATAAAGTCTCATATTTCCTGATAGCTGACAACAATGAAAGGACATATATGCTATTTTAGTCATTTGGCATGAAAAGAATGTATCACAATCGAAACAAGGACAGCAAATGGTTTCTAAACCTCTACTAATACTTTCATGCACTTTAACTGGAAGTAACAGGATAAAATGATTATTTAATAACTAACTCTGTCATAAATCCTAAAACATATGTTTTGTACGTACTTTTTCATATTATTGTCACACTCAATACAGCATGAATATTCTACAAAAATCACACTACTGTAATCATGACTACCCTAGAGATAAGATGAACTGTTTTATGTAGTCTATGAGAGATATCTTTCTGCCTACTATTTTAGAGCAGCTAAACAGTAGAAACATGTGAGATAGATACTCTTTTTCCTTTCCAAGAGTGCACAAAATCCATTTATTGTCAACACATGTCAGTATATTTACTTGCATTGAGGAAATGGCTTCTGTTGATTGTTTTCAAGCAGGCTGATGCCTGTATGCCAGATTTGGAAATGAAATGTTACCATTACTGTGCTTCTGGCAGAAGAAATTAGAGCTGTAACTGTAACACTGAAAAACATCTGTCTTTCACAGTCACCTGACAACATTTATGGACACGGACACAAGACTGAAGCTTTTTTCTGAGGAAGCAGTGGTCTCAGACTAGACTTCACTGTCATTTCCTCTGCAACCATTTTGAGAGAATGAGGGCAGGGTTGTGAAAAGTGTCTCCAGCTGATTGAGCCTCTTAGATATAGGTTTTCCAAGGAGGCTTTTATGTTTAAATGTTGACAATATGAAAACATGCAGGAAGAAATCACCAAGACCCAAAGACTCCAAGCTCTTTACAGGTAGGATCTGCTGGTTTAAGTGAATTACAGCTTATGGTCTAAGTGAAACAAATGTCGTCAGCGCATACTTCTGCTTGTTCTAGTATGACCAAATCAGGGATCATAGTAATGCTGGTTCAATGGTATCGCTAGAGATCATTTAGTCCAGACTCCTGCCCAGAGCAGGACCATCACCAGCACAGGATCAGGTCAGCCATGGCAGTCGTGTGCTCATCAGATATTGGGTGTAATTCTAAATACCTCTCATCCCTAACTCTTTATGAATGTTTCCACTTTCCTTGCATTCATGGCATGCAATCCACCAGCCTGTGGTTTTGCCGCTTTGGATAGAGGTAAGCAGCAGTGACACTGAGGTTTAGCTGCCTGGGAGTAGTGGGGTCCAGCATCAAACCTGGGAAACACAGGTCTTTCTTCTATTGGTTTTGTCCACGAGTAAATCCTGGAGGAATTAGCCTCTTGCTCCTCCCAGAAAGACAAAACTTCCTCAGGCTTCAAGTTCCAAGATTTTTACTTTTGCTGTCTGATTTAAATTGTCTAATGAGTGAAGTAGCATATTTCCTCAGCCATTATCACTCTCATCCAAAACACTTGCTAATTTATAATTATTTGGCTTAACATGGTGCAGCACAGCACAGTTTTCCCTTCAATTGCATGCACATGCATTCGAGTTGCATTTAAGCCCTAGGAGGTGGGTGTACAAAGCAGAGCAGAACATGTACAAATATTTTTTCATATGTTATACAAACTTTTATGCATTTTTTTAAATCTCTAAAGCATTATACATGGTGTTCAAAAAGATTCAGCTTCTAATGCTCTCGAATGGTTTCAACACGTTTGAATTCTACAAGACTTTTTCCTAGAAGGAAAGTCCATATTCAGGACTCTGTCTTGTTACAGCAACAGAGTCTGGAAAACAGCATGTGGAATCAGTCAGTACCAGTGTCTAGAAGAAGAATAGGCTCAGCCTTGAATGTTCATGTTGGATATTGTCTGCAAAGTTGCCCGTCATGTTACTGCTTGGAAGCTCTGGCAGTCAGGGATGACACGCTCCGGCTTCCCTATCAGGCCCCCTGCGCGGCGCGCACAAAGGGAACTGCAGGCTCCCAGCCAAGCACATACATTTGCAAACTGCCGCCAGTCAGTTCCCAAGGCCAGGGGCTGGATGCCATTGACAAAGAGATGTGAACCGCGGGCTTCGCCTGTCCACTCTCCCTGCCGAGCGAGTGGCGCGTCTCAGGGAGATCTATCAGGCAGCGAGGGGCAGGAGAGGGCTCGCTTCTGATATTGCCATTTTTTTAACCGAAAGCTGCCCAGTCCAATCCGTGCAGCACAGGAGCCACCGGGGCGTGGGATGCACTTGATCGCTTCCCCCTAAGCTGTGTGTTTGTGTAAGGTTATATCCTTGCCAATGCACACAGCGTTTCGTTCTTTAATCTGCAGCATGGGATATCAGACCTTGATAATCCCGGTTGGAGCTCTGATTTGCTGTTGGCGGTAGGTGCGAGGAACAGCAGCACCGCAATGGGTCATCTCTGGAAATGATCACAGAGCTCAGCGGGAAACATTAGACACACAGATAAAGGCCTGAGTTACTCATGTGACTCTTGCTTCCCTGAAAAAATAGCTCACAAGCTTTTTTTTTTTTTTTTTTCTCTTAAAGAAAATCTCCATATTAGCCAGGTGATTCTAAAGAGCCCTGTATTTCCTCAAAGATGCCCACAGCACTACTCTCCCGGTGTGAGTCCTACCATGTGGACACAGCTTTACCATTCAGTGCAGACAGACCCTCTGTACAGCCCAGGCAAGGATCTGTCCCATGCCAGCAGGGCCCCATGGCAGGTGTGTTCCACCACTGAGGATCTTAACCCACTCTGGATGACTGGCTTAATGGATTTGTTCCTTTCCTCCGGTAGAGGCTGGTAGAGCTGAAAGGATAAAGAGGTTTCCCACTTGGAAATTCCCAGTATCCAAGTTTGTGTTCCCATCACAAATCACAACCTCAACCCTGCAAAGTGAAAACTAGTGCCTGGCCATACTTCCCACTCTAGGCTTAACTGCCCCATTCTGGAATGGAAAAGAACAAATGTTGGTAGTAGAGCATGTAGGAGAAAATCCAGGGGAAAAAATGTCTCCTCTAAGGCCCCACTTAGAAGGGGAGCAGTGCTGAAAGGGAAAGATGATGCTCTTTAAAGAGTGACCAGAGTGCAAGAAACCATTTTCCCTGGCACTCTGCTTGCAGCTCATGATCTCCTCCCTCTCTACCACCCTTTCCCATTTTCCCCATCTCTATCTCTGGGCCCTGCTTACCTCTGAGGTGCTCCAAAGGCGTGATGCAGACATTAGCTCTTGTCCCCACATAAACAGTGGCACCAAGAGGCTCCTGTGCCTGCTAGCTGAGATGCAGGATGCTAGGAGGTGCTGTGCATCCTCTCATGCTGTAGGCTCCACTGAGCCAGAGGGGCCGTGTGCTGAACACTAACACTGGCTGAAGGCAGAAAGGGGTCATCTTATTTGGAAGATGAAAATATAAACCCTGCTTGGAGGCTTCATTACTCCTAGCAGAATTTCCCTCCCAAAACTCCCTCCCTTACCCTTTACCTTGGTCCAACAGGGTTTTATGTGTGACTTTTGTACAGATATTTTTAACCACACTTATCTGAGGTCTTCAGGAAAACTCATCCAGACTAGAGCTATCCCATGAGTGGAGAACTCTAGTCCATGCATTCTGTGGTAAGTGCACTCAGTGCTCTCACAGCAGACTTGCAGTTTGGTGTCTGGTTATGAAATGGTGGGCTGCAATACCCCTTCTTCTCTGGTCATCATTCAAGCAGTCCCAGCATACGCAGGCCACTATTAGTATACATGAACGATGCTCAGTATACTGCAGCAACTATAGATTTCTCTCTTCTGGCTTGCTGCAGAAATGAAGTGTGATGGTCAAAGCCTTCAAACCTCCCAAGCATCAGGGCTGAGGAATCTGCCAGCTTCAGGAGGTTATGTATGGCTGCAAGAAGAAACAATGTCAGGAATTAAATCTCATGAGTGAAAAATCTGTCCATTTCATTATTGTAGATATACCTAAGAATATAGTATATATCTTGCAAAGCATACATAATATTAAAAACTCAAGCTGACCTGTTTTCCATCTCAATTTTATTCCTTCCGTTATGTGTCAGGCTGAAGATGTGAGCAGACTTTGAAAAGCTTTCAGCATGTTGAATCCCAGAAATCTTTTAGACTAAAAAAACCACTGCATTACTGTGATCCCTCCATCTCTACGACTCACCTTGAAAGACTATAATTTTGACCCTCCTTCTCCTTTTCCCTGTGTCTAACACTTTCTCCTCTTCAAGGAGAACTTGGATTGTGGAACATTCTGGCCACAGTAAATACCACTAATTCAAAAGCGTTTTCCCCGTTTCTTTAGCTTTTAGCTAATAATTCCACAATCTTTCCTCCCACTGCAAAGACAATCTGAAACTTACTCAAAGCAGTGAGAATCATGCTACTTTTGAGCCAGGCCTGCATCAACCAGAAAAAGCAACAAAAATATTTGTTGCATCAGACATTGCATTCAGAGCCCAGAAGAATTAATATTGTTGTCATAACTGGGAGAAAAATCCCAGAGGGCTGAATGTGCACACACACACGCAAGTACAGCACATACACAAACACAGATTTTTATGAGCTGCAACATTCAGCAAGGAGGTTGTTTATAGTTGCCATAATTTATGGCTTTTAAATGTAATGTTGGAATGCAAATAACTTTGCCCGTCCCTTCTCTGTGATCTGCTCATGAATAAGGCTGAAAGGAGCCTTGAGCAGGAGACAGAAGTGGGGAGGAAGAGGAGACAGAGGATGAATTCGCCTGCCCCTGCTTTCTCCCAGCCCCTGCGAATGTCACCGATGGACCATGGGATCAGCGCACAGCTCAGCAGGAGGACCACGGGCACAGCTACATGTGACATGATGCTTAACAGCTCCTGCTTCAGCCAAGGAAACAGGAGCAGGGCTCCTACTGGGTAGTGAGAACGTCTGAAATAGCATTAGGGGAAAAAAAAAAGAAAAAAGAGTCTTTCTGGGTCTTATGGCAGAAAGCCTATATTTTTCCTCTTCTTGCAAAATAAAGGTCTCCAAAACTGCATGACAGTTTTATTTTCTTTTTCCTATCTGAAAACACCGTTTTTTTCATTAATAGGGGCAGATGAGATATTGACTTTCCATGCCTTCAGTAACATTTAACCTTTGTACAGTTGAAGCAACTTTTATTACCACTTAATGATGGAACAATTCATTGATATTACTCGAAAATATGCTTTCTCTTTATGTAATTATAGTCCATTTAAAAATTTTTTCAAATGTGCTCTTACAACAACAGTCTTTGACGAGCCTGCACAGAAGAAGTCAGAAATTACTTTGACTGCTAATCTCAGTCCGTGTTTGACTCTGAAGGGCCAAAGGAAAATGTATGGAATAATAAAAAGTTTGCTAAGCCACTGTGATGCTCATGCCCACGGTGCTAATAAAAAATGGTTCTTTCCAGAGTATTTCTCTTGTGGTCTCTTGTGTTTTCACTTACCTTCTTCTCTTCGCAACAGAGGTTTCTATTCATTAATATCTACAATATGCTACGGTTTGGACTCCATGAAAGGTTTTTGCAGTCTGCAGGTGAAAAGACAGGAGCTCAGCCTGTCAAGTTTTTATGAATAGACACTAAGAACTGCAAAATATTTGCCTCACCTCTCCCACTGTTGAAAAACAAAAAGAAATGAAGGAGTTTAGATTGTATCAGGCAGACTGATCTCAAGCAAAGACTGATCTCAAACAAAGACAGGAACACGGGCTCACTTACTTACAATTATTTGACTCACCAAAATCTTAAAGAAATAATAAAGAAGAATCTTAGGTCACTATTTGTAGGGGGAAAAAAATGTTTTCAAACGCTTAAATAGTAAAAGATGATGACCTTAGTCTATGAAAACTGAGTGTTTATTTGATGGGCACAATTTAAAGGTCAGCATTTCCAGCTTCTTCTAACCATTTGTGTGAAGAAGACCGTTCTTTTTTATTTTTCAGGGTAAATTGAGGCTCTGACATGCTCACACTGTCCCAGAGAGACTTTGGAGGAAAAGCATTAATATCTCAGCACCTGGCAACACTGTGAAAGGGAATGCAAGAGCATGTAGAAGAAGCAAGAGGCAGCTGGGTGGCAAAGGGCATGTGGAATGGCCGTACATGTCTGAAGAGAGACACAAGCTTTACAACCATCATGTAAATTTGCAGATCTATATAGCAGCATAGTATTCGTAAGAAATGCAAGTATACACACATATAAAAGGCAGATGAAGCAGTTATGTGCTAGAGCTGGCAAAAGTGCATTTTACTCTGAAGATCCTTTTTTTATCACACCGAATACAAATAAACTTGTTTTTGTGCCTCAGATTATTTTTAATTAGAGACTACATGTCTTTTTTAGCAGTTTTGATTATTTGAACTGCCAAAGATAAACCACCTAAATTGCTGCTTCAAGTATTTAAGACAGACTAGTAGAAAAATAGTTTTATTGTTATTTAACTGAAAATCTCTGCAGGAGACATGCTTTTCAGATAAAATTATCAGGATCACTATCATTATTATCATTAACAAAGCCTGGAAAATAAACAAACAAATTTATATCCAGTAGACCTTTTTTCGTCTGAAAATTGCAAATGCTTTCCTACCAGTTAAAATTGAATTTGTTCATTAGCTGGTTATTTTCCATTCTCTCTCTCTCCCTTTCTCGCTCTCTCTCATTTTTTTTTTCAGAAATCCCTCCAAATACATGGGGAAATGTTTTTTAAACTTAAGACAATGAAAGCAAAATATATTTCCAGCAGGAGAAAATCTTCCTGGTGTCGTTCTGTCAGAAAAGTGACTTCTTACACTGCAGCTTAAGCTATTGCCTCTGTTTTTGCAGATTGCAGTAGTCATTTATTGTCCGGGTGATCAATCTCAAAATCTTCACCAAGAGTTTAATCCTGTCCCGCTACTGGATTTAGTGGGAGTTTTGTCATGGTTCCAATGGGTGCAGGATTTGAGCACTCATTAGCACTCAGATTATGCCTTAGTCTTTCCAACATCGCAGGAATGGGTATCTTATTTGGCAGCTCAATCCACTTTGTGGACAGCCTTCGGCAAAATACAGCTGTGCTAACTAAACAATGTAAAACTGCACTCTCGCTCCAACCTAAGTATAATAATAGTAATACTAGTATAATAACAGTAAGTATAATAATAGTAATGCTAAGGGACAAGCGCATTTTCTTCCATTCCCTAGCAAAACAGGGATTTACTCTGTGCATTTCTTGGCTCCAAAATGTCACCATCCTAACGTGCAGTCTGTCCTAAGAGCAGTCCAAGGTGGAGCAGCGCTATGATATTTTGCACGCAAACGAGTATGTCCGCAATATCTTCAACAACGGAGTGAAGGGGAACGATGCAAATTGTGTTTCATATATCATGCCGCATGAAACAATAGCCAGAGCAGATGCTCTGATAATACCGTTTTTTAGGATCGGCCTCCTCAGGAAGCATCCTCGGCCACATTCAAGGCACATGTGCTCCCCCCAGTCTCACAGCGGTGCCGTGGGCTATGGGGCACTGCTGAGAGGCAGCAGCCACCCCACAGTTGCTGCCCCAGACAGTGAGTCTGCACGGGGACTTTTTCCTGGAACCTTTTCCTTGTGGCAATGATGTGGGGGGCTGAGAGCTGGCAGGGAGGATGGGTCTTCATGAGCACACAAGGGTCTTCCTTTCCCCAAGGCCTCTGGGACAACTGGAATGATTTTATTGCAGGGTACCAGACACAGGTTTTGCCCAGGAGACGGCTTCGCTGTACAATAAGACGCCTGCAACATGCAATAACATTTGCCTGACTCAGCTCTCTCTCTGCTTTTCAGAGCAGAGAGCCTCTGATGAAGTTCAAGAGAAGTTTTTGCATATTTATGGCACTCACCAATTCATTAATTTGTTAATGGTGCTTTTTATTGAACATCAAGTACTTTCTATTGAGCAAATAAAAAAAATTAGTGCAACAATTATCTTGAAAAATGCTGTGATACTGTTCATTTGGATAACTCTAAGCTGTCACCACTTGCTAAAAAGAGCCAAATGACCACATTTATAGTATAAACAACCCTAAATTACAGTTAGCATAGCTTCTGCAACAGCACTTATCTGGAAAATGACTGCACAATTAGGGAAGTTTATTAAAGGGTTTATCTTCATTTTTAAAATGTTCAAATTGAAAAACTCCTGATTAGTTTGGACACATATTTCTTGGGAATATCCCAGAGTCTTCAACTATGCTGAATTCAGGCTTTTTATAAAATTTTGAGTCTGAAGCAAGAAACAAATGCAACACAACCCCTGCATATACAAAATATGTCAGGAAATGGTTTGCTGTAGAAATACAGAATGTCGCAAACGAGCATTGGATAGAGCAGGCTGAGTGGAGGTGAATAAACCAAATGAATTGTGTCATTCATCACAGTGGAAAATCTAAGTATGCATTTGTTCATTTTTAATCATTCAGATAGTAGAAATTATGTTACTCAACAGAGACAAATTAGGCTTCAGATGGAAAGTATAATTCAGATCAAGCAAATAGATCAAGGAAAATTTGATAAAATTAAATACTATCAGTTGCACTCAGAAGGCTCAAGTCTATGGGAGCTGAATGGAGATCCTACTCAAGGGCAAACAAAAACATCTCATTTTCCTTGAATGGCTAAATGCGAAAGGGTTTCATATTTCTACAGAATCTGGAGGGCTCCATTTTGATGTTCTTCTACACAATACTGCAAGCTCTTTTATATTTGGAACACTGTAAAATGCCAATGTCATTTTCTGCGGTCAGTAATCGAATATCTTCAGATATTTAAAATAGAATCCCCTCATTTCACTCTCCTTCTCTTTTTCTTGCCAGCATACTACGCTGAAAAGATCAGCGTTATGACAATCATCAAAACTTCAGTGTTGAAAACAGTTTCAAATTCCCTAAGGAAAATAAATTAATCACTACTCAGCATAAAATATTAAATATATGTGAGGATAAATAATTATGAAACTATTGCTGTTAAAGAGCATTTTGTTTTGCAGTGAGTGAAACAATAGCATTTTTTCATTTCATAATGGTTAACAATTTCACACGCCCGAGTAAAAATATTCAGAGATATAAGGGCTGTTGCATGCTCTTTTTTTTTAACTTAGACTCAAAAATTTCTTTGCCATTAATTGGATAACGGAAGACGCTTCCTTCCCATTCAGCATTCAGCATGTTTACCATTATTACAAATACTATTAAATAAAAACTGCTGTGTGGAATCACACATTTAACAGCAGCCTATTCAGCACCAGTTTCACACTCAGTCACAATCCTTTCCAAAACAAACTAAATAGACATTTCTCTGGTGGCTTAGAATGTTGCTCGGAAGAAAATATGTCACCATTAAAATAAGAATGCTTGAGACAAAGAGAGACATGGTACCTAGGGCAATAGTGATACTGTAAACATCTCATTTGATACTTCAGCTTGTTTTAAATATCTCGATTATAAATGATAGCACAGAGAGGGGACGGGGGTTTGCAAAATATTTCATGACAGACATGAATTCGCTGTTCCTGACGAGAAAAAAAAATTGTCTCCAAATTATACACAAGATTTCTTTGCAAAACTGAAATAGATACATGCACACAGAGAAGTCATTATAAGTCACTAAAAATGAAAGGCAATAATTTTATAGAGTTTTAATACTGTTGACTACAGCTAGAATGTGTTTTACCTCTCTGCCAACTGCACCCTTACAAATGACTTATTTTAATGTCAGCTTGTTCAAATAGCATATTATAAATACATATTAAAAATATTTTGCATGAATTGTGACTGGCATATAAAATGCTGCTTTTTATTTTCTTTGTGATTTAGCCTCTCTTAGCCATATCCATATTTGTGAGACTTTCTGTATAACAGTCATGTTGAAAAATATGGGAGATTTTAAAGAAGGGCTTCTTAAAACAGGATACACCATTAGCTGGTTTTAGCCTACAACCTGAGGCCAATACTTTTCTCAGCAGCTGTACTCCCTTAATCTCCATCTATTTTTCTGATCTTCCCTTGACATTGAGTTACTTTTTTCCCAATCACATTCGGTGTTTTGTTAAAGCTCCCAGTGCTGCAGAAGTGTGTGCCTATAGCTACACAGAAGTGTGCAAGCAGTCCCAGCCATTCAGTGGGATCCTTCATCTCACCTGAACACATAGCTAAATGCACTAGCAGATATAAAGGTTATTTTTTTTTTCTCTGAATTAACACATTTTTCATCCTTTTCTCTTTTTTATTTCACCTTGCATAAAGACATTCCTCAAATATCTGGCAGCATATGACCGTCAACCGTACCTTCATAATCAAACTTAAGGGAATTGCAGGAAAATGTAAACAGAAAAGTCGGACATGTATTACTAACTCACAAAACACGACTTGAGGTTTGCATGCTGATTGAGTACCAAAGTGCTCTTGCATTAGCGTATATGTTGAATATTGTGTCTGGAGAGATAATGCTAATGTTTTCAATATTCCAGGAATAATCCTCTCACCTCAAACCTAAGAGTCCCATTACCCAGGGGGATATTTTCCATTGCTGACCAAAGCCACAGTGATGTGGGCGACTGGGGCCAAAACAGAGTTGTCCAAGTTGCTTCCCTTGCAGGACTTGCCATTTCTGTGTTTTTTCCCTCTAAATAAAGTTCCACAGCGTACTCATGGCAAATGCCTCTGCCTGCAGAGCAGTGCTGGACAGGCTGCTGTGTTAGACTGACTCCAAGTGGATTTGCAGAGTAATGACTATGTTTAATAAAGTAACCTTCTGGCCTGCTTTGATTAGACTGCATAAACTTCACTACTTCACTATCTCCATATTCCCAGGAATATTTTTTTTTCATTGAATAATTTCATTAGTTTTACTGGCGTTACACATTCAAAGAAATGTTTCCGTGCATACCTGTGTGAGATATTTATTTAAAATAAAGGTTTGAAATCCAGTCTTGGGAACTTTCTATGTGGTGCTGAGCTGTCCCGCTGGCTACATCAGGACTGGCTCCAGGAAGAAGGTACGCACAGGTATGCCCAGCCACAAGATGAGAGCATGAAATCTCCAAAATACTCCACAGCTTTGGTAGTATTTGACTGCAAACCATGCAAGGATTTGCTCTGATAATTCTGGTGGATATTTGCACCCTGATATTTCCTTAAAGGCACAACCTACCTACCGTCTTGATGGATTTTACTGTGATGTCTCAGGCACTTTTCCTCAGAGAATTTTTAAGCCAGGATCTGGTATCAAATCTTTACAGAAAAGGAGAAATGAAAGGAATGCCTCTCACCACCAGCTCTGAAGCTAAACTCAGCTGCTTCTCCACATCCCTCCTGGAATGTGTTTATCATCACAAACAAGCAGTGAACCGCCTACAGAACTTCACAAGATTTGCTGTGCTTAGAAAGTCTCCTTTGGGCGGTATTTCTGTACAGATTGAATTTTTGGAAGTGCTTACTGCTGTTCTGCAGCGTGTTAGGATTCGTATAGCTTCCTAGCCCCGGGAGAAATGTATTACTCACCCAGCAAGCACTATCTTCATGAACATTTGTTATTGAAATCACACATGCTTGCTTGGAGTCAGGCAGCTGCAAACTACCCTTTCATAGCCCAATGTCCACATGGCCATCGCTAGAACAGAATTCTTCCAACAGGATCATGCTGCTGGCGGCAAAATGCTCCACTGGGGCTGCTGGAAAATCCTAGCTTGATGGAGCAGTCCTCCTCGCTAGTACGGGAAGCTACTCAACACCGACGACCGAAATTGCACTGCTGCAGCTGCATTAGCCTCAGTGGCCTGCTCGAGCCATGGGCGAAGCCGATTACGTGGTGCCTACCTGCTCTCTGGCATTTTCATTCTTGCAGGCCAGGCATGAACAATTTCAAGGGGCGAACGAGTGGAAAATCCTGCTATGGTGCTGCTCTATATTAGGGAAAAGCCTGGAGAAACAGCTGCAAAACATAGGCAGAATTTCTCTGGGTTTCTGCTTACAAATATGTTTCAGGAAGAATTCCTGGGCACAGTCAATGTTTACCTCCAGATCTCCTAAAATAGGAGCCAGACTGCATCTCCAGTAAATCGTCCGCACCTAATAAAAACGCTAAATAATTCCACGGTGCCAAGCTTGAGCCATTTCCAAAAGAAAACAACGCACAGAGCCACTCCTGTTCCAAAGCGAAAAGCCATTATTAGACTAATCCTCAGGGGCAAACTTGGTTGCGGTTGGTCAGTCATTTAAATATTCCTATTCGGCTGCCTCCATGCTGTCCAGGACATGAAGCAAATGAAGCCTGGCTGTTACCCAGATGATCCAGGATGTTGTGACCAGATGGAACCTCGCTCACAACATGTGTAGATGCCTGCTGGACGATAAACAGCCCCTCGCTGTCTCCTGCGCTGATGAACTCAAGGGGGTTTCTGGCAGGTTAAAACAATCACAGCCCTCAGAAGATTTTAATTTATGCTAGATGAGTGGAACAAAAAGAGAGGTTAAGTGCACGTTTCTCTTTCTCATTAATGCTGACTTCTGTTTTCTCCACTTAGGATCAGCGAAGGGCAACAGCTGTATTTTTGCCTGTGTTTGTTTATTTTTTCTTTAGAAATTGTTGTGGTATCTGAAAAGACGGGTTTATGGATAAAACAAACAATATTTACAGCCTGCTTTCTGCTCTATATGTGTGTGTAGCTGCAGGCAGGCATGAGCGTCTCCCCACAAGTATGCAGTTCTGCATGACTGGCCATCCTTTTGGTAACTTTCAATTAAATTCCATATGAATTTGTACAAATAACATGAAAATAGGCATACAAATAGAAGGAAGAGCCAGATTACATCTCCTGCTAACAGGAAAGCAGCAGCATAAACTCTGGCCTTCATATCCTTTAGGAATGGGAGTGGAGGAAGAGGGAAGGGCGCTCACATGCGCACTTGCACACAAACACACACACCTTGAATGCCCTAGCTGTGGCAAAAGCCTCCATAGGCTGGTGAGCATTATAAGACATCAGAGAAGATGAAGATCCACAGACCACTAGGCTTCAGTGCCCCTACTGCCCAGTAAAATACTTGATTTACATTAATGATTCTTGGAGCTTGAGTATGTGGAACCTGAATGTAGGGTGGAAAAAGGACCAGATGGAGGCCAAAGCCTCTGCAGATATCTCAGTTATTCTCTGTGTTCTCAGCTTTTGTATTTGTTAATGAAATCCCTGGATGTTCTCAACATGAAACACATGCAGCTGCCTAGAGAGAGACAGAAACAAACAGCCTTTAAATGAAATTTCCCCATTCATATCAAAGGATGCAGAAGCCATTTTCGACACGCACACTTTAAACGAAACTGCTGAAAGTTAACTGGTGGCCCATCAATCAGAGGCGATCCCCACTGCTAGAAGCCAAACACTGATGAGTTTGGCATGAACACCCCTAATCTGTTCCTCAGTAAGTTCAGCTCACCTAGCTAAAGCCACTGTGGAAGGTAGCTTGAAGAATTTGTCCAGTTTTATAATGTAGGGAACATGCATCAGATCTGTTGCGGCAGCTCAGCTCAGCGGTAGGGGTGGCAACAGATGAAAAGTTGTAATGAACAGTTGCAGGTTTTTCCAAACATTTTAGCTGTCTCCCAGATAATTCTAGCAACGTCCCTGCAAGAACTGAAATCTATGCATCCTTCACAGGAGAAAGCATGGAAAACAGGCACTGCCCAGCATGAATTATGTTGCCTACTTGTAGTTCCATACAAGGAGTTTGTTGCTTTCTTGAAATTCCGCATATGGGCTGGAATGATAAAAAAAAAATCTCAGTAGCCAGAGCACAAGAATGCAGCAATATATGTCTTTTAGTGAAGCTACTCCAATGTTAAAAATGTTGGGTGCCTGTATTAATTTCAGTTCCACATTTTCCTGCTACCTAACAATATTTATTTTGCTATTGTTAACTTTTCTGTTCTTCCACGCCCCCCCCGCAAAAAAAAAAAGAAAGAAATCCTTATTCCCAAGAGTTATCATGTGTTTACGAAATTGAGGAATAATGACATACAAAGAGTGACCAGTTTGTTTTCATTTGCTAGATCAGAGAAAGAAACGTAGGTCACAGTAACAGCTCAAATAATAACACTTTTTTTTCTCTTGTAGTTAATAAACAAAGGCTTCATAGGACTAAACTATAAGACCAAACTTAAGACTGCCTTTGATAACTGGTTCCGGGATTTCACATATGACATAGTAAAAGAAATATGCTGCTGTGAGGTCCTATGAATGGATTTCCTAAGACAGGTAGCTCTGGTTTCCTAAGACTGATCATGAAGAGTGGAGGGAAGGTTAATCTTTCATCATTCTAACATGTTGACAGTTTTAACAAGAAATGGTACTGTAGAAATTAGTTCCTAAAACCAGAGACATCCTGTCTTAGAGGCCTGTTTCACCAGCATATACTGAATGTTTAGTTCAAAGTGATGAACAATCCCAGTCAGCTGGATGTTTAGGGGGAATGCTCATTGGAAATGTTCTCGTTGCTTGGAATTAGAGAAAACTTACGAGCAGCATGGTCGGCCTTGTGGAGTCAAAATGCATTTTAGTTCTCCTGGTTAGGTGCTGGGGGTAAAATTTTCATGACAAAGCACAGTATCTCAAAAGAGTTTTACTGGACCAATTGATTTAACTACACTTGAGCTGAGATCACTAAGTTGAAAACTAGTGGAATATTCCCTTTCCTGCTTAAAGATTAGCAATGAAGGGAAGAACTCTTTGACTGACCCTGGGTTTGCTTTGCACAGATATTTTTGTTCCTGTTGCTTTCGAGTTCTGCCTCACATTGGCTACCATCTCTGAAACTAGATGTTAGCTCCTAGTTGGTACATCTTTTTGCATTACTCAAGGTTTGCTTCTGCACAAGTATTTTCTAGCTTTCATTTGACCATTATTTCACTCTTCTATTTAAACTGTCTACTTAAACCACATAATGCTGACTAAAGTGGTTTAAGACAGAACAGGAAACTGAACAAGCATGTGAATCTAACTCAAAATCTTCAGTGCCAGCAAGACTGTAAGTCACAGAGCGTTCATTGCTACACAGACAGGTTCAGTCACAGCAATCACTTTTGAAACCTGTTTATGGCAGATAGATTAGGTTAGCACAATCAAAAAAGGAATTCAGTTAGTGTGGAATTCAGTTAGTTCCAGGAAAATAATAGACCACCAGTCACTGCTATTTCCCAATGATTAGTTTCAGACCAGTTTCTTCACAGTTAAAAGACATTATTTTTTTTCTGTATTTAAGTATTGCTTTAGTCATTTAGACATTGATGTAGCTATTTTGAACATTATACGAAAAACAAAACCCCTAAAACTGTGGATCGTGTTACGCCTCACTATTGTGTCTGAGCTGCATTTAGTAGCAGCACTCACAAGGCAAGTTGTTTCCTGAGCCAGACACTACGAACAAATTGCAAAGGCTGCTGCACTTCAGAAGGAGTAATGCTGGGGCTGCCCGGGTGCAGGGCTTTGCACCCAGCTGCATCAGATCTTTCTTAAACAACACTCCTGAGCCTCAAATGCGAGCTGCAACCCCACTGCCTGTGCTGTGCATGAGGGACAACATCCCTCTCAGAGTCTGCACTGAACTAGCACTACAGCTTTGCTGCCAATTGCTCCAGGCCCTGATGACTCCCTGTAACACCCTCGCCACCAGCACAAGAGTGAAACCAGTTACCTCAGGAGCAGCGTGCAAGCATTACATCAGGCAAAGAGGTCAAAACTGAGCAGTGTTTTTGTACCAGTTTTAACCAGGTTATTATTATGAAAGCCCTTTTGGCATAGATGTATTCCTTCTCTTTCTGAAATAATTTCCTTTGGACTAATAACAATTCTTGGATTAGACTGTTAACAGTTATACTAACAAAAAATTCTTGGCTTTATATATTATTACAACGTGTGTTTCCTCCTTGCCTATAAACAAGATTTAGAGCATAACAGCATGTTTTGTTAGGACCAGGACACTTTTGTATGGTAGATCAGTGGTGTGTTCAGAAGATAAGAGGCAAGATAACAGCACTTCTGGCACCAGGTGCCATTGGTAAATGCCCAGCCTGCAGTGATAAAACTCTGCTTTTAGAGCGTACTTCCTGCAGCTGCCCGCATCCAGCTCCCACACAGTGAGAACAGGTTCAAGGTACAAAATCCCTTTCAAGCAGTTGGATCAGGAGCGAGCTAGGCCGTCAAACATTTCAATATGCAACCACTGTCCTACACCTTTCCCCCAGCTGTGCAAGGGCTGCAGATGGCATTGATATCCCCATTCAGTATTCATCAGAGATAACTGTGCTAGCGGAAAAAAAATAATGTAGACAGGTATGTTAGCAGCCTCAGGATGCCAGTCATAATCTATTGCCTGAGTCAGTGCCCTAAGTAGCAGACATGACACTAACATTTCAAAGGCTCTCTGGATCATGGGGGCCAGCAGCGTTTTCCACTGCTTTTGCAGAGCTAGTCAAGACCTGCAGCAGAAGCGCAAGGTCTCTCAAGCTACCTTCACACAGTCCAGCTTCCAGAGCAGCACAAGAGTGCAGAAGAATCCTTTGCATATCATGAGATCAAGGTGCATCATGGCATAAACAAGTGGGCCTAGATGACTAGCATCATCAAGCATCTCTCCCTTTGCCACAATATCCCTCCTTGCCTCAAGAAGCAAATGTCCCTTCCCTAATGCACAAAGCACTGCTGCCCTTCCCCTAGTGAACTGCTTTGCTTTTCCCAGAGAGGTTCTTTCCCATAGAAGCTCTTTCCACTCAAGTCTCTCCTCACAATTTGAAACTGGGTCCAGTTGTTTGATTCCTTCTGTACTGAAAAGACAGACACACACACACAAATACACAAAAAGCAACAGGAAGATAATCTCCAGCTGTTTACATCACGAGTTGCTGTGTTTTGTTTTTGTTTTTTAAGTTATTGATGATACATCATTATGAATAAACAGGTTTTTGTTCGGAAAATGACAGGTTTTGTCATCAGTTTTCCTTCCTACTAGAAGCCATTAGTGTTCAAAGTTCAGCAGTTTGGATCAGAAAGAGGTAGCAGTAACACTACCCCATCAGCACTACCAGAGGCAAGAATTGGATTTTATGAAATCCTTGGGGTTTCTTTTGTTTATTGCTTGCCTTTCAGGCCACAAGTGGATAACATGAGTTTATTTAAGAGCAGAGGGGCCATCTTCTGTTTTTATAGTTCCGCAGTTAATATAGAAAAGGGATTTCAAAACTCTTTCAGGGAAGTGGTCATTGGAACATGTTCTACTGTATAGTGTTCTTGCACAATGTGTGTATTTTGCATCCTAATACAAGAATCAGCCTGTAAATTTGCAGACTCTGGTGTACACTGTGCAATTGAATATCCAAAGAGATGGTCATGGTCAACTGGTCTGTCTTCGCACAGATAGTTTCTGCATTAATCCTGCAACTCCTGCTTTTAGAACTCCTGCTTTTAGGCTCCTATGTCTTTTAGAAAGATGCTTGCTCTTCGTTTAATATCAAGTGCCAAAGAACACAGCAGTTGCCTGTTTTGTTCTGATAGATAACTTTCCATTTTCTTAAAAATGTATGGCTCCTTTTCTTTTTCGTATTATATTCACTAATGATTTTTCTGCCTAACTGAAGATCTGCCTTCTGTCAGAAATGTCTTCCACATCTAGATAGACCCCGCTTTGCCTTCTGTCAGATATACTATACCAACTTGTTTTAGTGTCTCTTCACCAGGAAGTGTTTACAGATCTCAAATTATTATTTCCTGGACATCGCATTTTTTAAGCAACCTAGGCATTATAAATCGTGATTGTGTTTTAGTATCTATCTCAATTATTTTATCTGCGGTTATAGTATTGTATCCCTTCTACTCTCATCTGATATGCTCCTACTTATACGGAGTTATATTAGCTCTCTGACATATAGATCAATATTGAAAGTTCATAAGAAGCAACATCTCAAGTAAAACAAAGATCTAACCAGTCCTTATCCTAATAGTGACTCAGAATGGGGCATGTAAACTCTTCTAGACACAGGACATATACAGGGAGAGCCTTCTTTTGATAACACATCCCAATATCCAGCAAAGGACTTCACCAGCAAACTCAAATCAAGTTCTCCACATAGATCCACTACTGGCACTACATGACACTAAATAGCTACAATGTGCCACGTCTACAACTTTATTTTTTTTTCCTACAAATAATTTGATATAACATTTAAAACTGTACCTGATTTGTAGCAAAAGAAAGAAAATGCTCAACCGTGTTATTTTAATGAGTATGCTGGACATCTTCCTCGCAAACATGCTGTCCTCTGAGGTTACAGCTCCAAACAAGGGAAGTGCTTTCTGAAAAAATTGTTTCCTAAATTTGATTTTTTTTTCACTTGAAAAATAATGATCCTACACTCTGGTAGAATTTTGCTGGAAGTAGTTACAAAGACCTCAATTACATTCAAACAAACAAACAAACAAAACTCATCATAAGCGAATGCCCAAATCAATAGGCACAATGATAATAACACATCTAGATTTTCCTAAATGCAAACTGCAAACAGTTTATGTCCTCAGTCTGTTCCTATGCAAAGTTTCAGTTTGACTTTGGATGCAGTAGAAGTAACTAAGTTTAAAGGGAAATGAGCAAGGCTGAAAGTCAAACCTGCAAAACTCATTTTGATGTTTGAATGCTCACTTGCAGTATGGATATGAATTTTCCAGTGATTGTTTCTTTCCCCCTACAGAGTGATAATACCCAAACCTATACAAACTAGAAAGCAAATGGTATGAATTTAATTAAAATAGGCTTGCTACAATCTCTACCAAATATGTGTTTATTTTCAGGACATCATAAACATGTGATGCTACTAGTTTTGCAGACCCTGTTTTGTGAATAGAAATCTGTTCTTGAGAATGTTTATATACCATCAAAAATATCTAAATTAGACCTAGTCAAGTTAAATGTGGTTTTAAGACCTCTATGTTAGGTTAGCAGCCCTTTAGTGCTTAAGTTGTAAATTTTATAGTGCTAAAAATGCAGATTAGTGAAGTAACTGTACTTGTTTCTCACTGCATGTATTTTTAATGCAGATCTTAAAGGCAACTGGCCGTACACATAAATGTAATTCTTTTTTTTTCACTGCCTTACCAGAACAGATATATTTACATAACTTCAGCATGTACTAACAATATCACCTATTAGTTGCTCACATTAGAAAGACAGCAAACTGAGGAAGTGCTAGCAGAAGTCACTTGTACAAAATTGTTTGAAAAGTGACAAGAACAGGAGTGGATCTCTTGCTCCTAAGTCTTGTGCCAGTGCCTTCCTTTTTGCTTCTTTTGTTACTACCATTAATCTCTCAACTGGCTGAGGAGTGGGTTGTACATAGGCATATTACCTATGTTACAGCATTAAAACATCTGTTTTCAATACCCTCTCAGACCCACATGAAGTGTCATATCTAATACCTGTAGCTCTCCAGTATGATGTGGCAGACACTGTTGGGGAATAGGAGGATTGTGTTCAGGGCCATATAGTGATGCCGAATTGCACAGTCACTTGCAGCACCAGCAGATCTCGGAGCAGTGCTTGAGATTCCTCCTTAAGACTAAAAGGAGTAGATGGGCACAGCACTCACAGCCTTTTGCTACAATGCAAGAAGATTGGACCTTAATTCACACAGGTTTGAGAGCTGACAAGGGACATCTTAGTGCAGATGAGCACGAGGTGTGAGAACTTTAACACACTTCTCACACCTTGTTTATGGCCAGTTAATGGGGCAATCTTGAACAAAAAGCTCTAGCAGCAAAGTAGATCCAAAGAGTGAGTAACAGGTGGAAGAAAGGCTTCTTGGCTGTACACTGTTTTACACACCTGCTGTGTTTCCCCAGCCCTGGCACATCTTAGCACAGTCACATCTGAATAACTGTAATGGCAGATTAAAACCAAACACGAACCAGATGTTGGCCAGGTCCCCTGGATGTGAGGGAATAAAAAACAGGAGTACTGTTATTGCCATGACTGCTGGGCTGCCTGCTCCTCTCCCTCTCCTGAAGCTCTTCCCAAGCAAACCTTCACATAAGCCAGGCCTGGGGCATCTCCCACAGGTTTATATGCAGCCACTCACACATGATAAAACAGTGACTTAAATTCCCACACCCAGCCTCAGGCACAAAAAATTATGGCCTTTAGGAGAAAATGGGGAAAAACACAGGGACTGAATCTCTCCGTGTTGCTGCGTAGGCTGATAGCACTGGAAAAGCTGGGAGGAAGTGGCCAGGTTTGCAGAGCAGCGCTTTGCATATGAGTTGCCTGTATCACGGCGGGACGAGGAAATCAGGGCATATGAAGTACTCTACAATATTTACTCTCTTTCCACAAGTCCTACCAGCAAGTTACTTTTTTTTCACTAACGCACAAGGGTAGCTCTTGAAATCCCATACAAATTTTCATTCTGTACTCCTACCTCTGGAAAGGTGAAGCATTTTACTCAGTACATTGAAAGCTGTTTTTATATTAATACTGCTGAAACTGCGCATCTGAGGCTGACTTCTGTATTACCGCTTTAGTACTCCTTTTTGGTTCTTTAGTGATATCGTTATAGCCTATTTTGCTTTAATTCTGTTTGTCCTGAAGATCTTGCATAAGCCTGAAAGTCACTGATTTAAAAGGGAACAGGAAAACTGACTCATGCTTCAGGTGAATAGGAAAAAGTATGCAGATATTTTACCCAACCATCACAACAGCCATACAGAGAGACAAAAATTAAAGCATAAAGGACCCCTCTCCCCAGCTGCTCAGTTCCGTTTATCCAAGAAGATTCGTTCACATATCAAAGCGTGTGTTTTGTTCAAGTCGTGTATAGTATTTTGATTGCAAACCAGAACACTTGCTTATTTGCTCTAACAGAGAAAGATGATTCTTCTCTGCAAAGACCTAAGTAATTTCTCTGTTGCTTTTAATAATTAAGTTCTACTTCTTTGTGTCTCTTTTAGAGCAACACTTATCAATTCCACAAAGTGTCAGGATCACAGTTCTTGGGCCATCAATCGCAACTGGTCATTTAAACACAAGAGCAATTTAATCATTCCTATACTTCATGGCATAGGATTTTAAATGTAACAATAGGTAATTTAGCATTTGTTTTTCAGTAGAAGGTTTAATATCTTCAACCAGCAGAATGGATAACATTCATCTTCTTGGCTCCATTTTTCCAATGAATCCCCTGGTATTTCAAAATAGCAGAAAAATGGATAAAGTGTTTGTCATCTCTGCCTCTTGAGAAAACTTATTCATTTTCTTTTTGGTCAAAATCACTCAAAGACTCGGCTATGAACAAAGTCTTCCAGGACTACAACCTTCTTTTAAAAATGAAGTAATTGTTTTTGGCTTTTATACCCACTCTATTTCCGTAACATGTAGCTTTATTAATTAATTTTTAGTAGTATTTGTTATTTTTTGCTAATAAAAGACAAGGCTCTCCCAGCTACAGTAGGCACACCACACATGCCTCGTGATCCCCTCTGGACAATAAATTGACAATAGGTTGAGGTTGTCTTGCAGGACATGGTGAAACATCTCATCATCTTTTTTGGTAGGCTGACAAAAAATGTATTTTTTGGCTTACCTCGAGAGGCAAAAAAAAGTTGACAAAAAGTATATACTGCAGGAGCACTGTTTTGCAACAGACAACTGCAGAAAGCCTTTGGCCTTGTCCCAGAGTATCTGCACTGACAAAGAAGATCATTTTCTGAAAGGGGGTTTATTCTCAGTCATTTTAATGTCACAGTTTTAATAGCCAAGAGGGATTTTTCATGAGCTATCTTGACCTTTATTGAATTTTGCTGATTCAAAGACTTATGAGAAAGAGACTGGTGCTCTTCTTCATTTTGTTTTTGGTTTGTTTGGGCTTTTTTTCTTCCTTTTTTTTTTTTTTCCTTCCCCAGGACTACTTGTTGATTCTTTCTTCTGGTTATGGCTTGTCTTTCTGTCTCCCTCCCCTTCCTATTCTCTGAATGTTTCTGAGTACTATTTCTGCAGGGATACCTGTGCATAGCCTCATATCCCTTCAAACCATGCTCACAAAGCTCTGCTTCTGACGGGCAAAGTGACCTGGCTTTGAGCAGCGGCTTCTACTTTTTCAACTGCAAAGAACAAATATCCAGATATGGATAACCTGGTTACTTTTCTGAGGTTAAATTTCCTGGCTCTCTCCAGCTGTGGGCTAGAATCCTTCTCCTTGCTTCACAGCTCTTTATCTGCACTAAAAAGTGGAGTTGAGCTAAATATACCTCACAGAGAAATTTCCTCTCTGTTAACAAACTTTTGTTGACCTATCTTTGCTGGGAAAAAAGGTGTTCACAGGCAGGAGTTCGTAAGAAACTGATTATTTTTTTTCTGATGGACAGTCACAACTAATATTTTTTTTCCCACGACAACAAGGAGTATCTGTGGTGATCTGTGGTTCTTTGGTCGCCTTCTCTACTTACCAGCTCTGTAAGCTGTGGCTACAGCAAGCAGTCACCAAACAACTCTAGAATGTAACATGGGTAAAGTGTGAAGATCTTGCCCTGCCTATGTAATCTTAGCCAGTTTAGGGTGCGTCAAAGTTATGATAAAAACATTATACATTTCTACCACATATTTGCCATATATGACAATTTATTGAGGAAAAAAATGAAGTAAAATAGGACATTTTGTTCATTTTTACTCATAAGGACCTGAAGCTTTTTTTTTAATCATGGTATTTGGCACTTCAGGACACATTGTTTTTCCTTCAGATTGTACTAAAATAACAGTAGTTGTAAAGTTTGCTCCAGAACAATGAACAATGCTGAATTTGGAAATGGAAAATGTAATTATGTTATTTCTCCTGGACATATGACAATGTGCGCTCTGATCCTGGCCTCCCTTCCAGTACAGCAGGAGGAATTAATTATTTGTGCATCTGATTTGCAATTTTCCCATATTTACCACCTCTCCTTATCCAGTTGATAATTACAGAGGAAGTTTAAAAAAAAAAAAAAATCCTTTCACAACGCCCGGGGTACATACAACAATGCAGAGTGGAAGGAAAAGGTGGGAGAATAGAACAGAAATAACTGCTGGTTTCAAATGTCATTTAAATGGGCTAGTATCCTCCTTAAAACTGCTAAGCGGACACTGAGCTTGTCTCTTTTCCACTCATGCTTTGTCTTTCTTCCTGTGTAAGCCTAGGATGGACCTCTCCCGAACAGGCTCAGGTAAACCTGGGGTGAGCGGAATGCAATTGCCTCAGTGTCCTCTGAAGACATGCTGCAGGAGGCTGTCGTGTGATCTGACCTCCGCTGTCCTTTCTGAAACTGGTTAATTAGTTCTGGGGCTGAAAATCAGTAGTTTTGAGGAGGAAGAAAAAATAAAAAATATATCTGTATCTTACAGAAAACAGATATACACTTCTGAGTGTAGTGATTTTATCTTATTTTTATCCCCTCCATTTCCTGAAATGTGGGGGTTTTATTTTTATATTATTACTTTTATTTTTATCCACTTTTATGTTTATCCATTTATTTATTACTTTATCCATTTTTACATTTATCCACTTATTTTATTTTTATCCACTCCATCAAATATCCACTCCACTTCCTAAAATGTGGGTTATTTTGAATGTATTGGCTCTATACTCTATATGGGCCACCTTCTAATATGAGAAAAACATAGGAAGCCTCATACTGTTTATGGGGACAACATAGTAAAGCTTCTTTTAGCAAAAATGCAGGAAATAGAATCACACAAATGACTAAAAACTGCCTGTTTGTTACATATCATGTTATACTTATGTTTTGTAGTATGTTATGCAAGTGTCTTAGGTATCAGTCTCATGTACTATGAAACAGCAAAATAATGCTGTTCTACAAAATCTAAAATGCTCCTGATATCTTTCTTTGTAATATGTACATTTTTAGACTGCAGTTGACACAGTGGGTGTATGCATTCATTTATTAATCCAATAGTGGTCAGAATTACGCCAGATCTTTGAACTGCCTTGTCAGCTGCCTAGCCGCTGAGGCCTCCGTCACTAGCTCTGCTGGGCATTTTGCTGTGTTGTGATTAAAAGTCCAACTCATGCCCAATAGAAACTGGAAAGAGTCCTATTAAACCAAGGGTTTCTTTTTTTTCCCCTATCTTTAGCCAGGTTAAATATATGTTCACATTATATTCATTTCAAGTGTCAAAATCCAGACTTTAGATTTTCGTAGATCTATTTCAAGTACAGACAGCATATATTTTTCCAGCAGAGGTTATTTTTTTGTCCTGCAAAAAAAAAAAAAAAAGGAAAAGTTGAGGGGATACTAACAACATATTTTATAAAGAAAAACACACTAAGATAAAAAAATCGTAGCAGATCACATTTTAAAATATCCTTTGATTTACTAGTAATCAAAATAGATGATCGATCCTGTTCTTAGTTACAGCAGATAATCTTGTCACATAATTTCTTTCTTAAACGATCACACCCTTTATTAAAACTTACCATTCTTTTATTCCTATTAACCCTCCTGCAAAACTGTTCCAAGCTCTAGCCCCTTATGAAAATTAGATGCTTTTTCCCAATTTGCAGCCACTATTTAGGTGGCTAGGTAGTTATTTTACACTTGCTGATTTTGAGTTACCTTTGTCTTTTAGTTTATAAAAGCAATACCTTTACCAAAGCAGTCATTTCCCTTCCCAGTCTCCTTTTTTTTTTTTTTTTTTTTATCAGACCGGACGGCACAGATTGGAAAGCTTCCTCTCAAAAAGACAGGATATCTGCTTTGCACTGTTCGGTGTGGCAGCTCTTTATTTTACCTCGCCTATTTTCCACTGTTTTTGTCCTCTTGGTACAGAGCTGAGCAGTCTAGTGCAGTGCTACAAGAGGGATCTCTGCTTTCTTCAATGACTGAATCGGATTCAACATATAATTAATTAGCCTGATAACTGAAAACTTAATCTGATACTGTTGCCAACACTCTTTTTTGTTAACTAGCCCACAGCTCGGCAACAGCACAATTTCCCAACACAATAAATTATTGTGCAGAATGAAGACCAAGCTTTAATTCTGGCTTTGGGTGATGTCCCAGCTTCCTCCTCTCTATTCCAGTGCTCTTTCACACTGCAGAAGAACCTGGAATATAAAGTTGCTCACCTTGCTTTTAGCAGCATAGGCAGTATTGGGCAATGCAAATCACACAGGACACTTTTAATAAAAGCAACGTGGAGTTTTACATTATCGTAACAGTTTTGTTCCCTGGCTGCCCCTTCTAGGGAGGAGCTGAAAATGTCCATGTAAAGTCTCCATACCTTTTCCCAGCTTAGGATGAGGGCAGGCTCACAACCGACCCACACAGCCTGGAACAACCTTTACATCTCTGTGATTCCCAGTTTTATCCTCGGCTTCAGGTACCTAGTTAATTTATTCCCACTATCCTTTTACTTTTGCTACAACAGAGATTTGATACCATCAGAAAAGTAAGATGCATCACTATTTTATCAGGTGTGCCGGGGTTCTTTTTAAGCAACAGGTAAGTACAATATAAAACAAATATTTTTATTAACAAAGAGTAAAAACAAAAAGGGATGGCTGATGAATTGGAAAGATGGGTGCAAATACAAAACAAAGGAAAAAAGTGAACTGAGTCCTAATCTCTGTAATCCGATATTTCTCTGAGACAACTTTCACACATGTGCATAGAAAAGGCTAAATATATCCTGGCTCAGGAGTTTTCTCTTTCCTTGCAGAATCCTGAAATGAAGCCCACACCAGTTCAGCTAAACTTAAGTATAAACAGGATGCCATCGTGTACAAATGAGAATATGGAAATTCTCAGCTTCCTTTTCAGGTTGTTAATCATTTCTTAGAGATTGCAGTAACCATTTAGCTCTCTTTGGAAGTTTCTGAAAAAAAAAATGAAAACTTGTCTGGGATGCTTTTTAATAAGTTTTTTTTTCTATTTGACTTCATCTTCTTTCTTTAGAACTTATTCAAATTACGTCTTTGGCCTCTTCCCTTCGCAGATAACAGGGCTTGCTTCACAAAACACATGTTCACATAACAATTTTATTTTTCAGTGAGTAGCAGAACTAATGAAAACTGTTTTCCTGTGGACTAAAGACATTATTTTCCAAATCCAGTCCTCACATAATTTCTCATATAATATTTCTCATTAGGGGAAAAAAAGGGTTTTGAGATATCAGTATGAGACATATCCCTGCTGCTGGGCTCATCACTCCACAAACTCAGTCAATCATATTTCATAATCTGTCAGTTTTTGCCACACAAATTATGGACTACCTTTCCTTCGCTGAGAAATGTTTCTTATTCTATTTCCATTTTAGAAAGGCCACAGATAAAGTAAAATTATCAGCATATTCAGAAATTCCTTATAACAAATATGACTTGCAAGTTTCATTTAGGACCCTGACAATCATGAGAATTAAAAAATACCCTAAAGTTCATTCTGTTCTGCCCTTGAAAAGTTTCAAGAGATTTGGAAAAATATATGTATATATATATACATATATATATATATATATAATTTGGATCAAACAGATTATCAAAAGGCTTATCCTGACTACATATGACGATTCCTGTTAAGCACTTTTAATAATTGGATACCATACACAGAGTTATAGTATCTACCACTGTGAGTCTCTCTTTGTGCTAGCAAAATGCTCTCTACAACTCCATAAAATTCAGCACCACAACCAGTTTCCATTCTTTATTTTATTCCCAACAGTGCATGGAACAACAGCCTGATATGTACAAGATTGATTTGCACAACAAAATAATCATGGGCCTTTAATGCACTCTCTCTTGTGCATTACAGTGCTCTAACGCTCTACAGTATCTCCAAAACATAGTTAATGTTTGGAAAGGATTTTGCCTGGGGCTTCCCATGCCAAACAGACACACTGGGTTATTGAAAGAACAAAGGACCTAACATTTTCTCCTGATTTAGACTGATTACGGTACTAGCATGATTTATGAGGTGGAACTCTTATCAGAAGACATTTGTGCATCCTCTTGCAGAACATTACAGAGGATAAGGTCTTTCTGGTCTTTACTTTAGACTATGCCCTAAACCGCTTTGGGATTTGTGTCTTTATTTTCTCAGGCTCTTGGAAGTGAGATTTTGAGGGAAAGAATGATAGCTGCAGAGAATCAAAATGGACAGAGATTTGGAATGACTGTTAGAGAAAAGATGTGCATTTCTACCTGAAATTCATATGAAAGAGTCACAAAACTTATTTAGGATTCATGGAATAAGTTATTATCTCTACCTACTGAAGGTGAAAACACTAGTGCATTTAATGACTAGGAGAAAAAAAAAAAGATCTGGCTAGAGATAACTTGTCTTTGTGATTTCTCTTTCTACAGCATGTAAAGAAGAGGTGGCACAACCTGACAAACATGCATTTTGTGACAACATTCTGATACAGGCTGCAGGTTTGTTTCCACATCAGCATCGTATATGGCTTAGTTTTTCAAGGGACCTTGAGCAACATTGCAAAGATGAAAGTGTAAAGGTCCAGAGCGTAGCCTGGTATGTGAGGAAGCATGTGAATAACTGCAGGGACTGGCATTACAAACAGTCATTACAGAGAAGTAAACGGAGTATTTCAGAGCAAGTGAGAAAAAGAACCTCTGCCTATTTCTTCAAGTCAGCAAAATCCCCACTGGGGGTAACTGTTCAGACCTGTTAATGGACCATTTTCTTCTCTTTCTGATGTGTAAAAATTAAAGGCAAGGAAAGATTTAAGCAGGTTTGTAAAATTCTGCTGTGAATGGACACCATCATCCCTGAGATTAGAACAGCCCCTGCCAGTAACCATTCGGAAGAGTTCTGTTGGTGCCAGGAGAGAGCATGCCAAGGCCAGCCCTAATAACTGAACAGTGTGAACGAGTATGTTATATTCTCTGGGGAGTTTATCCAGACACTAATTAACTTACTACTGTAAAAACAGTCAAAGCGTCTGGATTACATTTCCCAGACTTCTCTGTAAACAGATTATTTTTTTTAATATACATTGTTCTCATCTTTCATAAGGATCCTAGAAATCTACAGTGTCATCACAGAAAATCTATTTTAAACTGTGTCTACATGACACCTACGCTCAGCATGCTGCCACTCTCAGATGTGATGGCCAGCACAGCTAATCTCCGCCAAGAGTCGACAACGGCTTCTTCTCACTTATTTTTGTGCAAGGAGCTATAAAAGCAATCATTAAATCTTCATGCTGGCGAGCAGATATTTTAATCAACCAGTTCAACACTTGTTCATGATAAAGCACAAAGGTCAGTCTGAGTGTATGCTCAAGTGAAAGGAAGGGTCTCTGGCAGGTTTCTCTGCCATACCTGGCATAGTACCTCCCTCCTCCTGTTGCTTCCCATGCCCTCTCCTTAGTTTTGCAGATTCAGATAGCAACGTGGCAAGCAGAAAGAAAAATCCTTCCTCCAGGAAGTGAATCAACTGGGATTGGATCAATTGGGATAGGAAATAAACACGAAGCAAGAGCTGTAATATTTTTTTTCCATGAGGGGTTTGAGAAGGAGGAAACACGACTCCTGCAACTGGCTCTTTTTGCTTCTTTCCATCCCTTTCCAAGTCTGGGAAGAAGCACATGTGCCTAGGTCCCTCGAGCTGGCTCATTTTTAGGCCTGGAGCTTATAAACTTGCTACATTTGCCTTATCTTTGAGCCGCTGCATAGTTTTTTCTGCGCTCTTCCTCCAGTGTGGTTCAGGCTGGGGGTGACAGACACAAATGGTTTGATTGATCAAACTGACCTGGAATGAGTCGGACACAAAACCAGGTGTTGGGACATTGGGCAGAGATACAGGAGCAAGTGGGCAGAAGAAAGCTGGACTTGGCATCCTGCTTGTCAGCACCCAATGTAACATATTTTCAAATGTTTAAGTAAATACTTCTGCAGCCCAACCTCCAATCCTATAAGAGCTCCTGCAAGAAGGAATAAATTCTCTCTGCATAAACTAAGCTTCCTCTACATGTGTGAATTCTAAGTACTTTTTCTGAGGGGGAAAAAAGATCTCCACGCTGACAACCCAGAGTTAAATTTGTTACTCCGCACCCTCGTGCACAGACAAGCAGCTCATTCCCACCCAGCTAAAATAAGATGCTGGAATACATTTTTTTAAAGAGCTGCAGCACTTCTCCACACACGAACATGACAGACGGGGCGAGTGAAACCGGAGGGGAATGAGACTGTTTGTGAGTTTGTTCGTTTGTTTTGTTTTGCTTTGCTTGAGAAGCGCAGGATACAGAGAGAGAGGAAGTCCCAGCGTGACGAGGGCGCAAGACTAGGGCGGAGAGCTGCCAAGCGGTGCCCACAGTCACGAACAAAAATAAATAAATAAATAAATAAATAAATAAATAAATAAAATGCCACAGGAATAAATAAAA